>WNGS01157991.1:22492-39794 GCA_020271785.1 Procambarus virginalis
TGTGTGTGTGTGTGTGTGTGTTTTGTATTCGATTGTTTCCTTTTATGTTTGCATGTGCAGCTGGCTGACTCTGTCTGTGTGTTTTGCTTCTGTCTGGGTTTTCTAATTAGATTTCTAATGATGCATTTTTGGCTGTGTTTGGCTTTGGCTCTTATGTGTGTACCTTTCTGTTCATATCTGTTTGTGTTTTATTTCTTCTGTATCAATTTTTTAATATTCTTCTTTCATATATCTGCCAGTGTGTGATAATGTCTGTCTGCCTGTGTCTCTCTGTCTGTCTCTCTCTCTCTCTCTCTCTTCTTCCCATACACAGGCACATTCACTATGCTTCTCAACCTACACTAGAAAGGATGTCCTCCAACATTACACTGGTGTACAGAGTCCTGAGGGTCAAGAGTCCTGAGGGTCAAGAGTCCTGAGGGTTAAGAGTCCTGAGAGCTAAGAGTCCTGAGAGCTAAGAGTCCTGAGAGCTAAGAGTTCTGAGATAACGTCCCAGGAGCTGACGAAGGGCTGTCTCTCACACAGCAAAAATTGTAATTATCTTTACGAAGAGAAACCTGACAGGAACTTTGTTTTTTTTTGTTCATTTCTCATTATGCCTGAAGACCTGGAGTAATTAGCTAATTACTGAATTGAGGGGACAAGGGCCTCGTGGTGATAATTAATTACTCTCCACACCTGATCGGCGGAGAGAAACGCGGAAAGATTATCATGAGGTTTTTTAGAAAGTTGGAAAATATATGTCACCTCTTATGTAAAGTGATTTTTGCTGTTGAAGAAAATTTAATTGATTAATGAGTTAAATGTAACTTGAAATACTTGATCGCCTTCCTATCTATTTCAGCTTAATCACAGGTGTGTTGAAATTGACACACAAGCATATACCTCTGGGGGACAGTGTTGGGAAGCTTGCAGGAGGGTGACAGTGTTGGGAAGCCTGCAGGAGAGTGACAGTTTTGGGAAGCTTGCAGGAGGGTGACAGTGTTGGGAAGCTTGCAGGAGGGTGACAGTGTTGGGAAGCTTGCAGGAGAGTGACAGTGTGGGAAGCCTGCAGGAGAGTGACAGTGTTGGGAAGCTTGCAGGAGGGTGACAGTGTTGGGAAGCCTGCAGGAGAGTGACAGTGTTGGGAAGCTTGCAGGAGGGTGACAGTGTTGGGAAGCTTGCAGGAGGGTGACAGTTTTGGGAAGCTTGCAGGAGGGTGACAGTTTTGGGAAGCCTGCAGATAGTAAGGTCTTCTTCAGACATTCTCACACTATCTACAGGTGGGGTTGGGTCCCTAACAGCCAATTCACCGGGAGAATGGCCCGGCGGTGAGTGTCTCACTGTGATACGAGGCACTCGGAGGAGTGAGCTGGGGAGAGGAGTTTTCAATTTGATGGAATGGTGATGGGACATTCCCATCAATTTGATGGGAATGGGGGGGGATGGGAGTGATGGATGGTGTGAACATGAGGAATGAGGTTGGAGGAGAAGAATGAGGCTGGTGTTCATTGGAGACTAGTGGGGGGGGGGGGTTTCCTAAGGTTTCCCATCGTCAAGAAAACAGTTAATTTAAAGTGTCCTCTTCTAACCTACCAGAGAACCCAAAACAGAAAACGGGACAATATGTCACTTTCGCCAGCCGCTTCCATTTTCTAGTACGACAGTTTTTGGCATTATGTTACGCATACGAGCGAAGAGCGACGTTCTCTGTAAGAGGACAGGTTGATGCGAGAACTGACTGACAAGAACTGAAGGATTGTTATTAAGATGTGTATATCTTTTCCAGTGGGCTGTGAATGTTATAAAGAAATATGTCGACAGAAGACAGGAAATACCTCACATGTATGAAGACGGCCTATAGACCCTTTGCAGTTACATATATATATATATATATATATATATATATATATATATATATATATATATATATATATATATATATATATATATATGAATGGTCAAGTGGTTTAAGGCGTCCCTGTACATACCAGTTGCGTTGCTCCTGGGAGTATGGGTTCGAGTCACTTCTGGGGTGTGAGTTTTCATTCGCATATAGTCCTGGGGACCATTCAGGCTTGTTCGCATATATATATATATATATATATATATATATATATATATATATATATATATATATATATATATATATATATATATTATATATACAAACACACAATATAGGGTACCAGGCGCTGCCCGAGTCGATCCAGTGCCCAGGTCCCCTCTCCCCTTCTCTACATCGCTGCAACAATCAATACAATCTGTCTTAAAGCATCACCAAAACTCATAATATATCATCCAACTAACACATCACCCAATCATTGTGACAAGAAGCCTAAATCCTTTCAGCGCAACACTTCATCAACTCATCAATCATCCTAATATTCCACTTCTCTAAGATAGCAGCATCTCCCCCCTCCCCCTCCTCCATATCATCCTGGCGTCTGAGATACCTAGTCATCATCCTAGCATCCCCCCCCCCACAGCATCCCTTCATGTAAGCATTATCCTATCTTTGAGCATCACCATCGCTCAACTTATCAGGAGAAAGAAAAAGTTACCGTGACAAGCTTAAATTGATTTCGAATTGTGTGGTGGGTGGAGTGGGAGATGTGGGAGGGGAGGAGAAGGTCAGGGATGGGAGTGAAGGGCCAGGGAAGGGGGAAGCGGGAAGGGAAGGGGAGGAAACAGATCACGGAAGGTAACTCCTGCTGGTGTTGGGTAAGAAGGAAGAGTCGTGCAGATGAAGGCACTTTAAAGCAAGTTCAAAAGGCCAGGAACACGCGAGCCTCTCATTGTCGATGATGTATTGCGCTCCGGCAATGTTCTGGAGTGTTTTAAGATTTTAAATGAGACAGAGAGAAAGAAGGGGGAAATTATATAAATTATATAATTTTATATCAGGAGAATATTATATAAAATTATATAAAAGTCATGAAATAAAACATGAAAAGACCCCCACAATACACCTCGATAAAGACAGAAATCACAATAACGTGAATATGAAATGAAAAATAATTTGTTATTGATGTATCACGTTATTTGATTTATACATACATACATACATACATACATACATACATACATACATACATACATACATACATACATACATACATACATACATACATACATACATACATACATACATACATACGCATACGTAGGGGTGCTGATATGGAATGGTACGTCTGAGGTAGAACCACTTAGTTGACAGAGCCAGAGTGAATGGGGAACTTATTTGAAACCCTGGTTATGCTTAAATTGAAGCCTCGGAATCCCTCCAGGTTGCAATTATTTGACCATATTGTGGTGCAGTTGACTAGAGTGCGTCTGGGAACATCCACCGCATGGGTTCGAACCCTCATCAAGGCCTTTGTGGATTTCTTTACTTCGTGAAGTGAGCTCAGTTGTTGACAGTGGTCCCATGTACCAGAGGACGCAACTGGCTTCAGGGGCAAACCTGTGCGGAAAAAGATACCCACGTGCTCACACATGAGCTCTTTAAGGTTTCGTGAGACATTCCCAACGTATATATATATATATATATATATATATATATATATATATATATATATATATATATATATATATATATATATATATATATATATATATATATATATATATATATATATATATATATATATATATATATATATATATCAAAAAAAGTATTTCATATTCTATTGAAAACTCTTTCCCCAAACAGTTGGTATTATCATACAATTCGAGGCTCCACATTACAGTGTTTAATCTGCATATATACTCGACAAAATCTAGCCGTGTTGATCCATTTCCCTTCACATAACATAAATTAGCTCCAACAGTAGAACTGGGCCAATATGGTTACAGAGCCCGAGCAAACAGGTGTACGCTAGCAGGCGCGTTACTCCCTCACTGATGCAATTGATATTTACTTTGCATTACCCAGATTTTGTATTTGAATAAACACTGAAAGAGCCGGTGTTCAAAGCGTAGTTGTGTAGACTCTACGCTGTGATAATGTGTTTTAACTGTGTGTGTGTGTGTGTGTGTGTGTGTGTGTGTGTGTGTGTGTGTGTGTGTGTGTGTGTGTGTGTGTGTGTGTGTGTGTGTGTGTGTGTGTGTGTGTGATCTCGTGTTACTCTCCTCCTGTTAAAATCAGCGCTGTTTTATTTTCTCTTAGTCGTCTATTTTTCATGTTTTTAAGGTTCTTATCTTGTATATTTACTGATTTATATGTGCTCTAGCTCCTGGGTCCGGTCATATAGCCATCGTTAGTTATGTGTGGTTTGAAAATGCTTGCTTGCAACTGAATCAGTGAATGTGTGTTTCGGTGAGGAAAAAACGGAACACATGAAAAACACACACCACACACACACACACACACACACACCACACACACACACACACCCACACACACACACACACACACACACACACACACACACACACACACACACACACACACATATAGCCATATACTATACACATATAGTATATGCTGGGAAGACGGGACACCACGAGCGTAGCTCTCATCCTGTAACTACACTTAGGTAATTACACTTAGGTAATTACACACATACACACACGCACACACACGAATATCATCAGCGGCATATGCTAGACTGGCCAACATAAGAACTGCCTTTAGAAACTTGTATAAGGAATCGTTCAGGACCCTGTATACCACTTATGTAAGACCAATCCTGGAGTATGCAGCTCTAGCCTGGAGTCCATACTTAGTTAAAGACAAGACGAAGTTAGAGAAGATTCAGAGGTATGCCACCAGACTGGTCCCGGAACTGAGAGGAATGAGCTACGAGGAAAGGCTAAGGGAGCTGAACCTCACAACCCTGGAAAACAGAAGAGTAAGGGGAGACATGATAACCACCTACAAAATTCTCAGGGGAATTGACAGGGTGGACAAAGACAAACTCTTCAGCACGGGTGGGACACGAACAAGGGGACACAGGTGAAAACTTAGTACCCAGATGAGCCACAGAGACGTTAGAATTTTTTTTCAGTGTCAGGATATTTAGCATATGGAATGTATTAAGTAGTGTTGTGGTGGAGGCTGACTCCATACACAGTTTCAAATATAGATATGATAGAGCCCAATGGGGTCAGGAATCTGTACACCAGTTGGTTGACACTTGAGAGGCGGAACCAAAGAGCCAGAGCTCAACCCCCGCAAACACAACTAGGTGAGTACACGCGCGCGAAAACCACGCATAGCACCCCCCCACCACCACCACCATCCAAAAACTCCCACGAAAATACTTACACCTCCATGCAGGTGAAAACCCGTAATTTCTATAAAAAGCAGCGGCAAACATTCACTTAAAACAATGGCACTATTTTCCAGAGCCAAAACCAGGTGTTTCTCCAGCCAACTGTACTCTGAATTCACTCAGCGATAAATTTTGAACTCTGTGTATAAAATATTGTCCAAAAACTGGCCAAAATAACTGAAACACGAGCTGTTTGACACAGTACATGTTTGAAATATTAAAGCACCCGTATTTTGGCACTGTTTTTTATGATCAGTTTTCAAGGCATCATTTATTATTTTCGCTCGATCCTTATACATGTATAACATGTATAAAGGGAAACAGAAATAGAGATATATAGGGAGTGAACTCAAAGAGAGAAATGAGTGGGTGGAAGTAGAGAGAAAGAAAGGAAAGAGGGAGAAAAGGCAAGGATTTGGAGATAAAGACACAGAGGTGGAATGACGTGAGAAATTAAACAAATAAATGAACTGCTTAGCCCCAGTCTGGTCTGGATAGAACAGCACAAGGCTCTCTTCCTACTCTCTCCCACTCACACTGCTTTACTGAGACACATGCTTTACTGTGGTCTCCTGGTTCCCCCTACATGGTAAATATCAGCTATTTCTGTTGGTGATGATCTGGCTCAGTAACCTTTATCATCGCTGGAGCAGCACAGTAATGTGGGTTGTTGTTGTTGTTAAGGATTCGCTACCTGGAACAAGAAGTTCCAAGTAGCACGGGCTATGGTGAGCCCGTAGACCACGGATGGTTCAGTGTACCTTATACTCGCTGGTGTCTGCTGGTGGTATGGGTCAGTAAACCTTATACTCGCTGGTGTCTGCTGGTGGTATGGGTCAGTAAACTGATAGTCTGGTTCTGATAGGTTTCAACTCTTACTCTTTTTCCTCTTCCTATTCTCCAGAATTCGATTCATTTGTGTTCGTTTTCATCTCCCAATTTCATTGCTTCTTTTCCCTGGTTCTCTTCAGTGGTCCACTGTGGTTCAATAGTTCTCCCTCCAAAAATTGTCTTATAATGGTAACATAGCTGATCTCTAATTAGGTTTTAGTTAGCACAACCAGTATGTTGTAAACCTCTGAATGGTTTACAAGTAAAATTTTGAAGCTGAGTTACTTTTCAAATTCTCTTCTCATCATCCGAATTTTAATAATTGTTGACCAGACCACACACTAGAAGGTGAAGGGACGACGACGTTTCGGTCCGTCCTGGACCATTCTCAAGTCGATTGTGACTCATCGCCTTTAATAATTGTTTTCGCACACGGCTGTATCCAATATGTCCTCTCGACTAGTAAGTCTCATTTTGTACATTGTGGACCAGAACGTACAAAGTACTGTGAGAAGGCAGCGGTTCATACATTTCTGATTAACACTTTGTATTTTGTAGGTTGTGGCAAGTGAAGAGTGCGACTTGCTGTACACACTCTTAGTCTAAATAGTGTTGTAGTGATTTATATAATATTAATTCATGCCTGCCCTGGGGACAGGCAGCCAGTTTATATATGCAATACATGCTAGGTTCATATCGAGGTACTCTCAGCAGGGTCGAATTACTGACCCTTCCCAGGATGCATCCCCACAACAAGCTGACTAACTCCTGGGTACCTATTTACTGCTGGGTGAACAGGTGCATTAGGTCATATGAAACGCGCCCCACAATTTCAGTCCCGCCCGGGATTCGAACCCATATAACTTATAACGAATAAAACTTCTGATTATCCAAGAAATAGTCAAGATATAGTTTCACAACTCGCTGTGTGTAGTGCTGACTGCCGAGCTAAAGGGCAGGGGGGAACTATTAGGAGAAAGCACCAAGTTATTAGGACTATATATCACTGGGAAGGGGTCAGGATAAGGACTTGGGATGGGACGGAGGGAAGGAATGGTGCCCAACCACTTGGACGGTCGGGGATTGAAAGCCAAGAGCTAAAGTTGAGACGACCGGAAAACAGTTATAGCCAAAGACACGGTCCTCTGCGGTTCTCTTTAAGTTCCGACGACCTCGTAGCCTTCCGATCTCTTAAACCGTTTAGTAAATACCGACTATAAGCCGACATGATGGAGGTAGGCGGGGCGGGTCTTAGAGGTGAACATCTACGTTCACTGTGAATCCTCTCACTCGTTTGATTTTCTAAAGCCATTAACTGCGGGTTTATCTTTGGTTAACAGGCTCTACCTCTAGTTAACTGCGGTTCTACACCTGGTTAACTGCGGTTCCACCACCCTGGTTAACTGCGGCCCTACACCTGGTTAACTGCGGTTCCACCACCCTGGTTAACTGCGGCTCTACACCTGGTTAACTGCAGTTCCACCACCCTGGTTAACCACGGTTCCACCACCCTGGTTCACCACGGTTCCACCTCTGACATCCGGCCCGGTCTCCCTCGAGGCTCTAACAACTCAACAATTTTTAGGTTACAGAATTTCGGTCATTTTCCAACCGGTTGTTTTATTTCGCTTTTATTTTTTCACTCTTCTGCCAATTACTAATTTTTTTTAATTAGCGTTTTCTCATTCTCCCCGTCGGGAAATTTCCCGACATACGGGGAAAAGCAGTCCCTTCACTCCGTTAAAAATGCGACTGTTTTACCTAACCAAGAACGTACAAAAAATGTAATGGTTTAGTCTACCCAGAAACGTAGTAACCCAAGCAGCCCACCTAACCTACCGAGGCCGATGTATAGAAAACGTGAATAATTTCGGGCTTAGCTGTTTAGCAATACGTCGTATTTGTAAGGGATTGGTTGATTCCGTAAGCGATTGGACGTATTAGGGAAGACGATAGGATGAGGGGGGGGGGATTAGGTTAATTATTTCACCCTCTGATGCTGGGATGTTGTTGATTAGTTGCTTTGTTGTTGTTATTGGCTTCATAGTAGTCACCGTCGTCACTGGGGTCACCGTCGTCATTGGGGTCACCGTCGTCATTGGGGTCACCGTCGTCAATGGGGTCACCGTCGTCGTCACTGGGGTCACCGTCGTCATTGGGGTCACCGTCGTCAATGGAGTCACCGTCGTCAATGGGTCACCGTCGTCGTCACTGGGGTCACCGTCGTCTTCACTGGGGTCACCGTTGTCGTCACTGGGGTCACCGTCATCGTCACTGGGGTCACCGTCGTCGTCACTGGGGTCACCGTCGTCGTCACTGGGGTCACCGTCGTCGTCACTGGGGTCACCGTCGTTACTGGGGTCACCGTCGTCACTGGGGTCACCGTCGTCACTGGGGTCACCGTCGTCGTCACTGGGGTCACCGTCGTCGTCACTGGGTCACCGTCCCTATAGTCAGCGTCGCTATAGTCACCGTCGCTATAGTCACCGTCGCTATAGTCACCGTCGCTATAGTCACCGTCGCTATAGTCACCGTCGCTATAGTCTCGTGTCAGCCATACTCTGGCCATCAAACTACAACACTAATATTTATACACTTAACTTTACAAAACTTTTATAAAGCTTTACGTAAAGCAAGCCTTTTGGTAGCTGAGGAGAGAGGTGGGCCATTAGCTGAGGAGAGAGGTGGCCATTAGCTGTGAAGAGAGGTGGGCCATTAGCTGAGGAGAGAGGTGGGCCATTAGCTGAGGAGAGAGGTGGGCCATTAGCTGTGGAGAGAGGTGGTCATTAGCTGTGGAGAGAGGTGGNTGATTGAGAAAGATGTACTGGTTTCGTTAGTGGGCTTGATGGATCCTGGGCGGGACTCGATAGTATCTCTGGTACACCCCCCACCTTGTACAAGGACCACCTTGACTCAGCAACCTTGTACATCAGTTCCGTCGTGGGAGTTAACAGCCTGGCCCCCCGCCTTGCGAGGGATATATAGGTGCAGAGTGACAGCAGTAACAGCCTGCTGGTAAACACACCGGGGCTGTTGCCATGCGCAGGCGTGCCACACGCTCTCGTCAGGATTTGCGACCTGCGTCTCGCTTCGGTAAATTTCCCCAGGGAGATTGAAGGAATCTCTTGCGAGGTGTAGAACCCGGCATTCTTATCTTCGCCTTTCTCTCTTGTGTCTTTATTTATACCCATCTCTCTCTGTCTCTCATTTTCTCCTACCTCTCTGTCTCTCATTCGTTCCTACCTCTCTCTACATGTCTCTGTCGTCCACTCATTCACTCGCTTTCTCTGTCTTATCCTTTCGATCTCAATCAACTTTGTCCCTTTTTATTTTAAAAAGCACGTATGTATGACTGTATGTTTGAGTATACGTGTTGCCTGAGTGTGTGTATGCGTAGGGAGGGCGGGCACGTGAGGCAGGGAGAGAAGCTTCAAGGGGGAGAACAATGTGAGAGGGAAATCGAAAATGTTCTACATGGAAAAATTCTAATCCAATCAGGAGTGTCATGAGAATGATACACATACACACACACACACACACACACACACACACACACACCACACACCCACACACACACACACACACACACACACACACACACACACACACCACACACACACACACCACACACACACACACATACACCACACACACACACACACACACACACTCACCGCACACACACACACACACATACAACACACCACACACACACACCCACACACACACACACACACACACACACACACACACACACACACACACACACACACACACACGCACACACACACACACACACACTCACACGCACACATCTAGTTGAACTAGGTGAACCACACACACAATATATTATTATTATTATTATTATTAATTTATAATATTATTATTATTATTATTATTATTATTATTATTATTATTATTATTATTATTATTATTATTATTATTATTAATTTATAATATTATTATTATTATTATTATTATATAATTATAATTATTATAAAGCACATTATTATTATAACGGATATAACATGGGAAACAGCTCAGGAGAAAGACGGCCCAAGACATGATGGACAACATCACGCAGAAGTGTAAGGAAGCAGCAGACAAGTTTGTCCCGGTCCAAAAGGAAAGAAAATAAAATGCAGATGAGAAACCCAAGGTTTAATCAAAGATGCTAAGCAACTAAGTAAAAGAGTACGGAGAAACTATAAAAATAACAGGACACTTGAGAGCAGAAAAGGATACCAGAGAGCCAGGAATGAATACGTCATGGTGAGAAGAGAGGCAGAAGGGCAATATGAAAACGACATAGCAAACTAGGCAAAGACTCAACGTAAATTGCTGCACAGCCACATCAGGAGAAAGAAACAGTGAAGGAACAGGTGATGAAACTGAGGATAGGAGCAGACAGATTCACTACAAACGACAAAGAAGTGTGCGAGGAACTCAATAAGAAATTCCAGGAAGTCTTCACACTAGAGCAAGTAGAAGTTCTAGAGATAAGAGATGGAATAGCTAAGCAGGCACCATTCGAAGAATTTGAGATTACCAGTGGGGATGAAAGGAAGCTTTAAGTAGAGTTAGATGTGACAAAGGCTATAGGCCCGGATGGAATATCGCCATGGATACTAAAGGAAGGAGCAGAAGCACTGTGCCTGCCAATCTCCATGGTGTATAACAAATCACTGGTAACAGGTGAACTGCCAAAAATTTGGAAGACGGCAAACGTAGTCCCGATATACTAGAAGGGGGATAGACAGGAGGCACTGAACTACAGGCAAGTGTCCTTAACTTGCATACCATGCAAGTTATTGGAGAAAATTGTGCGAAAAAAAACTAGTGGAACATCTGGAGCGAAGAAACTTTGTATCACAGCACCAACATGGTCTCAGACATGGCAAGTCATGACTCCCAAGATTAATTGAATTCTATGATCAGGCAACAAGATTCAGGCAGGAAAGAGAGGGGAGGGCAGATTGCATATTTTTGGATTGCAAGAAAGCCTTTGACACAGTACCACATCAGAGACTAGTGCGAAAGCTGGAGATGTAGGCAGGAGTGAAAGGGAAGGTACTTCAATGGATAAGGGAGTACCTAAGTAACAGAAGACAGCGAGTCACAGTGAGGAGTGAGGTCTCAGACTGGCGAGACGTCACCAGTGTAGTCCCGCAGGGTTCAGTCCTTAAGTCCCCTGAAGCCCACATCAAAAGAATAACATCTGCGGCGTATGCGAGGCTGGCTAACATCAGAACTGCCTTCAGGAACCTGTGTAAGGAATCATTCAGAACCTTATATATCACATATGTAAGGCCAATCCTGGAGTATGCGGCCCCAGCATGGAGCCCGTATCTTGTCAAGCACAAGGCGAAGCTAGAAAACGTTTAGAGGTATGCCACTAGGTTAGTCCCAGAACTAAGAGGCACGAGTTACGAGGACAGGCTGCGGGAAATGCACCTCACGACACTGGAAGACAGAAGAGTAAGCGAAGACATGATCACTACCCACAAAATTCTCAGAGGAATTGACAGGGAAGATAAAGATAAACTGTTTAACACGGGGTGGTACGCGAACAAGGGGACACAGGTGAAAACTGAGTACCCAAATGAGCCACACGGACGTTAGAAAGAACTTTTTCAGTGTCAGAGTAGTTAACAGGTGGAATGCATTAGGCAGTGATGTGGTGAAGGAAATACACAGTTTCAAATGTGTATGAAGGCAAAATTAATTATGCTTTCAAGCATCAGCATGGATTCAGCAAAGGGAAATCCTGCTTGAGAGGAGAGAAAGGAAATATTGTCTATACAATGGAATCGAACCGGTATTCTGGATTTTCAGAAAGCATTTGACAAGTCTTCACAAACGAATCCCATGCAAAGAAGAGAAGCAGTTATAAGTTAGATGAAAGAGTATCTTTTAGGAAGGAGAAGACAGAGATACAGAAAGAGAAGAGATATTAGAATGAAGAGAGGTAATGAAGGAGTACCGTAAGGGTCTTTACTACGGGCCAATCCACTTCTTAATTTTTGTAATGAGGAAGTAAGCTCATTCTTATCAGTTTTGCTGATAATGCTGAACTAATGAGAAGTATTAAAGCTGAGAAAGACTGCAACACATTGCAAAATGAACCAGTTTCTGGAGGTGGCCTGAGTAACGGCTACAGGACTTTAATCAAGACAAATGCAAGGTTATGAGTATAGCATGTTGCTGTTATTGCAACTCCTGCTGGTGCTTTTGCTGTTTTTTCTACTGATTCTGCTTTTACTGTTCTTGTTGCTGCTGCTGTTATTGCTGCTGCCATCGTTGCTGTTGCTACTGTTGTTGTTTTTGGTGCTGTTGCTTCTGTTGTTGTTGCAGAAGGCACCGTTGGTGCTGCCGTTGCTACAATCTGCGATCATCCTGTCTCCAGCAGTAAATATTTCTCGGTCTTGGACGGGGCTCTTATACGTACTTTTTTTTTTACTGTGGAATTTCATATTGTGTACCAGGGAATTCCTGAAATATTTAAATGCTGAACACAGTAAAGATTTCAGATTCACTGTTTTTTTGTTATTGTGGGAGTTTAAATTGTTAAAAGTTTATTGTGCTTTATTATTATGGTGTGTGTGTGTACTCACCTAGTTGTGCCTGCAGGATCAATAACTTCCGACTTATTTCCCTTATCATATCTGCAAATAAAGATATGAATGCAGTTTGCCTCTACAACCAGCTTCTTTAGTTCATTTTTACTAGAGAATGGGAGCCGGTCAGCCGAGCTGACAGCACGCTAGACTTGTGATCCTGTGGTCCTGGGTTCGATCCCAGGCGCCGGCGAGGAACAATGGGCAGAGTTTCTTTCACCCTATGCCCCTATTACCTAGCAGTAAATAGGTACCTGGGTGTTAGTCACCTGTCACGGGCTGCTTCCTGGGGGTGGAGGCCTGGTCGATGACCGGGCCGCGGGGACACTAAAAAAAATCCCCGGAATCATCTCAAGATAACCTCAAGATAACTACTCTTACGCTAAAAGAAAACGTTCTAACTTGACAATGGCTCATCTCACGACCCGTTTTCCTAACAGAACGCCATATTTTTAACGTATATTTTACCTAAGGGCAAAAACTGTCGTACTAGAAAATGGTAGCGGCTACCGAAATTGACAGTATGTCCCGTTTTCTGTTCGCGGGTAATCTGGTTGGTTAGGATACGGCACCATAGTACGACAGTTTCTTGACGTTGGGAACGCTCGCGAGAACGACCTGCATCTCAACTTGAAACTTCTATCCAGTCTACTCAGCCTAGGAGGCCTGGTCGACGACCGGGCCGCGGGGACGCTAAGCCCCGGAAGCACCTCAAGGTAACCTCTCTATCCTGTCTGATTGTTGTCATCTACTCACGGAACTCTAATTAATTGGTATGCGTGTGTCTGTGTGTGTATTTGAGTGTGTTTGTCAAAGTGAGTGTGTGAGTGTATGCATACATTAATAAGCACATGTTCTATGTATTCTTTGGTATGTGTATGTACATACATATAAAACAATAATATTATCATGCTCCCTATGACTTGTGTACGTGTCTTCTAGATCATGAAGAAAGAAACCATTTTTTCCCACTAGCCATAATCTCAAACAAATAAAAGCCATAAAAATAACAGCGAGAATCGTTTTCAAATGGTGGGGGATAATCCACTCCCAGACTGAACAACGAAGCCATATTTAAATTCGCGATTCAATTTTGGCAAAGTTGTGATGTCGCGCGGCCTACTTCCCTCTCCAGGTCGTTTGTAGCAGCTGACTTCCTCCCAATAGTCAAGATATCACACACCTTTTTTTTTTAACTCTGAGTGTTTAAAATAGCTGTGTTTTTCGACTACAAATACATTGTGCATTACTATTTTTTAGTATGTATTTGTTTGGTATTTTTAAAGAATATTGCATGAATTTTTAATAATATTAAGAATACTGTAATGACATAATTTCACATGTGTGTGATATAATTAAATAAGATATATATATAACAAAGAAAAAAGGGGACAGTTGCCCTTATTATTTACAACTAATTCCCTGCAAGAAGAGAACATCACGCAGGTAAGGCGGGGCTTAGGAGCTGGGGACTAACCTTACAAACACGTCATACGACCATAATGAGCCAGCTCATAACCATATCTATGTAGCTTATGATTACAATAACCTAGAACAAGATAGATGAAGAAGATAGAGCCATTTGCTTTGTGGTGCAAGAAGAAAAGTGTCTTCAAAACCTTGAATATTTGCAATGTAATATTAAAGACCACGAGTAATCTGGGCTTCGAACTCAACAGAAAAGCCTTCCGTAGACCTGCTTCTTTGCTACGTAATAGACAAAATTTAAAGCCTGTATCAACACCCACACTAATGCAACTGAGAGAGATGTTGAGACATGTATTGCTGATATGTTGAAGAACGCCCCAAACAAACTCGGTGGAAACAGATACAAGGGTGGTGAAGCAAGAAGACATGTGCATCACACAACACACTTGGATATGACGCCAGCTGAAAATATACTTACCTAATTGTGCTTGCTGGGGTTGAGCTTTGGTTCTTGGTTCTGCCTATCAACTGTCAATCAGCCGGTCGGCCGAGCGGACAGCACGCTGGACTTGTGATCCTGTGGTCCAGGGTTCGATCCAAGGCACCGGCGAGAACAATGGGCAGAGTTTCTTTCACCCTATGCCCCTGTTACCTAGCAGTAAAATAGGTACCTGGGTGTTAGTCAGCTGTCACGGGCTACTTCCTGGGGGTGGAGGCCTGGTCGAGGACCGGGCCGCGGGGACACTAAAAAGCCCCGAAATCATCTCAAGATAACCTGGATGAAGATAAGATGACGAATCCACACTCCAGAAAATGGAGAAATAACGACGTTTCGGTCCTTCGTGTAGACCATTATCAAGTCATTTGAAGTGATAATGGCCCAGGGCGGACCGAAACGTCGTCGCCACGTTCATCTTCAGACGTGTGGGTTTTGGGTGTTCACCCACGCTGTTGTGACTCGCTGTCAGCACACAGACAAAGGATAAGGCACAAAGGTAATTTTGCTGAAGAATCGGAAACATTCATTAAAGCTTCAAAGCCTAATTTCGCTTTCGGAGAAATTGTAAATTATTTTAGTGACGTCAGCATCGTTTGATTTACCAGAGCGCAGCAGCACAAATTTACGAACCTGTTTTTCAGTGCCTCTGATCCTTATTATAAAATAGGTTTACTGAAGCGTCAGCAAATTGGATTGTATGTGGGATGGTGATGGTATGATTGTATGTGGGATGGTGATGGTATGATTGTATGTGGGATGGTGATGGTATGATTGTATGTGGGATGGTGATGGTATGATTGTATGTGGGATGGTGATGGTATGATGTATGTGGGATGGTGATGGTATGATTGTATGGTGGATTGTGATGGTATGATTGTATGTGGGATGGTGATGGTATGATTGTATGTGGGATGGTGATGGTATGATTGTATGTGGGATGGTGATGGTATGATTGTATGTGGGATGGTGATGGTATGATTGTATGTGGGATGGTGATGGTATGATTGTATGTGGGATGGTGATGGTATGATTGTATGTGGGATGGTGATGGTATGATTGTATGTGGGATGGTGATGGTATGATTGTATGTGGGATGGAGATGGTATGATTGTATGTGGGATGGTGATGGTATGATTGTATGTGGGATGGTGATGGTATGATTGTATGTGGGATGGTGATGGTATGATTGTATGGGGGATGGTGATGGTATGATTGTATGTGGGATGGTGATGGTATGATTGTATGTGGGATGGTGATGGTATGATTGTATGGGGGATGGTGATGGTATGATTGTATATGGGGATGGTGATGGTATGATTGTATGTGGGATGGTGATGGTATGATTGTATGTGGGATGGTGTTGGTATGATTGTATGTGGGATGGTGATGGTATGATTGTATGTGGGATGGTGATGGTATGATTGTATGTGGGATGGTGATGGTATGATTGTATGTGGGATGGTGATGTATATGATTGTATGTGGGATGGTGATGGTATGATTGTATGTGCGATGGTGATGGTATGATTGTATGTGCGATGGTGATGGTATGATTGTATGTGGGATGATGATGGTATGATTGTATGTGGGATGGTGATGGTATGATTGTATGTGGGATGGTGATGGTTTGATTGTATGGGGGATGGTGATGGTATGATTGTATGTGGGATGGTGATGGTATGATTGTATGTGGGATGGTGATGGTATGATTGTATGTGGGATGGTGATGGTTTGATTGTATGGGGGATGGTGATGGTATGATTGTATGGGGGATGGTGATGGTATGATTGTATGGGGGATGGTGATGGTTTGATTGTATGGGGGATGGTGATGGTATGATTGTATGTGGGATGGTGATGGTATGATTGTATGTGGGATGGTGATGGTATGATTGTATGTGGGATGGTGATGGTATGATTGTATGTGCGATGGTGATGGTATGATTGTATGTGGGATGATGATGGTATGATTGTATGTGGGATGGTCATGGTTTGATTGTATGGAGGATGGTGATGGTATGATTGTATGTGGGATGGTCATGGTTTGATTGTATGGGGGATGCTGATATGATTGTATCTGGAAGACTGATGATATGATTGTATATGGAAGACTGATGGTGTGATTGTATGTGGGAATGCTCATGGTTTAATTGTTGTTGTTGTGGTTGTTGCTCGTGAGAATTTAGAAGGTAAGAGTTGGTGTGGCTCTCGTTCAGTTAGAATAGGCTAGATGAGGTAGCTGGAATGGTCTAGGACGGACCGAAACGTCGTCGTCCCTTCACCTTCTAGTGTGTGGTCTGGGCAACATAGATGAGGTACTCTGCTCGTTTCAGTGAATCATCTCCTAATTACCCCCCTTCCCTTTCCTTACTTTCTTCTCCTCCTCCTTACCTCTTCTGCCTCCTTCTTTTCCATTTTCATCACTATTTTCACCTCTCTTCCCACCACACTTACTTCAAGCGTTCCTCCACAACTCAAACAAGAGCGAGAGTACAGTTTCTTACCTGTATTTCCCTGTGGTATATTTCTCTCTACTTGGGCGACACTGAAAGTTTTGGGTAGAAAAAAAAACGTAAGGTATTTTTTTGTCTCACTTTTCGCCCTGTTTTAATCTTCCTGTTTGTGCATATGTCTATAACATTTTTTGTTTGTTTTTAAACTTCCTCTGTTT
>WNGS01157992.1:3516-20180 GCA_020271785.1 Procambarus virginalis
ACAAACAAAAACAAGCACACTAGTGTGACATCACCCGTTGCCGCGCACAGTCTGCTTAGCTCCCCTTCCCCGGGAGGGAAAAGGGGGAGCCCCAGACCTACATGCCGGCGATCCACAGTCACTCAGTGTTCTACTAGCCAAGCACCTCATAAATCATTTTGGCATGCAGCTAAGGTCACACCACTCTGGAGGGCCCACATAAAGTTAAACACTTAAGGCAAAGTGGTGTTGGCTTGGAGCAATTCATTCATCATCATTGGCCATTTCTTTACTTTTGTTCAATTTCCTGCTTCCCATGTGTATTTTGTGCCTCCTACTTTGTGTGTGTCCTCCATTTCCATTTTGCTCTGGTTGTGTGTCTGATTCTCTTTCCCTGGTAGCCAACTGGCTTCTTCTTACCCCACCCTGGGGTAAGGAAGCCGGTCGGCCGAGCGGACAGCACGCTGGTCTTGTGATCCTGTGGTCCTGGGTTCGATCCCAGGCGCCGGCGAGACAATGGGCAGAGTTTCTTTCACCTATGCCCCTGTTACCTAGCAGTAAAATAGGTACCTGGATGTTAGTCAGCTGTCACGGGCTGCTTCCTGGAGGTGGAGACCTGGTCGAGGACCGGGCCACGGGGACACTAAAAAAAAAAAAAAAAAAAAAAAAAAAAAAAAAAAAAAAAAAAGGCCCAAAATCATTTCAAGATAACCTCAAGATAACCCTATCTTCTCTGTGGGGTTCAATTTTCCTCCTTTAGGAGCTAACTCTTCTCAATTACTCTCACTTCAGGATAGTGTATGGGTTTGCTCCCAATGTTTTCTGTGGAGAGCCCCTTCCCTCCCCGGAGCTATACCGGGCTGATGTGTATATATTAGACCGCAGCAACAGTCAGTCGAAAGAGTTCTAGGCCTACCGGGGACCAGAGCCAGAACCTGGCCCCCTCAAGAGAAGCACAAGGAGCAATGGCCAAAAAACACCACCCTGTAATTGGAAGCAGTCTTTGTCTGCCATCTACCAGGTCAGGCACCCAGAAAGGTAGGAATTCCAAAACAAACTACTGCTGGTCAAAAATTTTGCAAACCAAAAGCCAAACTAGCAAACAGAACTCCCCAATCAAAACCAAGGAAACAAGTATGACGTCACCACAAACGCCACACATCCGACTATGCAATCCCCACCCCTCCCCTGGAGGGGGATGGGGGGGGGCAGACCTCCATGCCAGCAACTCTCAGTTCACAGCCTGTTGTGAGCATGAACGGTTGATTCACTGGCTCCATCCTTTGAGCAGTGCTGCAGTCTGGTAGTGGTGTTCAGTTTTAGTATTATGCGAGCCAGGAGTAACACAAGAGTACTGGGACTGCATGCACCTGGGGCCACCTTCCCTAGGTGCCCTGTAAGTATTGCCCTTGCAGCTTTAGGGTTATCTTCCCTGAGCCATTCTGGAACTACCTCCATGTGGTTCTGTCGCTGCTCGGTGATTGCCCACCCTTGGGGTTCAGCTGGGGTGGCTCTTACTTCTGTTTACCCTTGAGTAGGAGGTAGTTTCGTCACTGGCTGGGATGCGAGGTACTGTGCAGCTGTCTGATATACACATAGCGACCAGTTCTGTTCACCTGGAGACGTGCTTTTGCTGGGTTTTTCTTTTGTTTTAGTTTTGTTTTGCCTGGCAGAGGTCTGCCTCGTGTGGCAGTAGGACCACTTGTAGGTTTTTGGTGGCCCTCCACTAGCTCCCCGTGCCTGCACATGTCGCAGGGGTTCAGCGTTTAGTTTGTTTGCTTGGTAGCTCTGGGATAACCGGTTAGTAGTACCTCGCCTGGGTTTCCCTTAACGGTCAGCCTAAGGGCCCTAAAAAAAACACCTTTGGGGTTCAGTGGTCCGATGGAAGAGACCTCAGAGTCCCACCTCACCTTGTGCGAGTTTGAAGGTTGTTCTGTGCCCTTGACTCAGTGTGGCACTCACCGTCTTTGCCTCCGCCTTGCTGCTTGTTGGGTCAATGACACCTTTGACCCGGAGTCCTGCGAGTGGTGTTCCTTGTTAGTACTAGAATTCACTCAGTCCTATGAGGTTATCTTGAGATGATTTCGGGGCTTTTTTTTTTAGTGTCCCCGCGCCTGGTCCTCGACCAGGCCTCCACCCCCAGGAAGCAGCCCGTGACAGCTGACTAACACCCAGGTACCTATTTACTGCTAGGTAACAGGGGCATTCAGGGGTGAAAGAAACTTTGCCCATTTGTTTCTGCCTCGTGCGGGAATCGAACCCGCGCCACAGAATTATGAGTCCTGCGCGCTATCCATCAGGCTACGAGGCCCCCCTATGAGATTGATATTCGGGTGCAAGTAGCTTCGGCGTTGCATGCACAGTTTAGGTTGCTGCAACGCGCAAGGTTGTTTGCCTTTCCGGATGCCCTGAGCTGCGTCGCTTTGGTTATAGGGACCCGGACTTGGGAGTGTTACTCGCCTCGACTTTGGTTTCATCTGCACCCCTAGTCCTTCCCCCTGCTGTGGTTCATCCTGCTTGCCCCCCCCCCCTCCTGCTCCCGGTTCACAAACGTCTGAGGGTTTCGGAGTCGGGGCAGGGTTTGCCTGGTGATGAGTCTCGGGTTGCTTCGGGGATTGCCCCTTCCGGATTGGCGGCGGAGGCATTCGAGTCTGTTCCTCCTGCTGGAGCCCTTAGGCTGTGCCAGCGGGCCCCCTTCATCCCGGATTTTCCAGCATACTTTGCTTTTTCTACAGAGGCAGAGGGTTTGGAGGATTGCTCGGCCCCGGGTCCTGACATGGAGGTAACCCGGGCTGGGGAGGAGTTGACTTGGGAGGCTTAGGCCCTGTTTGACCCCGCTTGGATGTTGGTACCCTCGGTGCAGGGCTTGTTGCTACATGGGGAGGGGTTTTCCTATCCTCCCTCCCTGTATGAGTCTGATATGTGTGCGAATCCTCCCCGGGTTCGGTTCCAGGTTCCCTTGGGTTCTTCGATTCCCACCTTCCAGAGGTTTTTGGCTTCCCGCATCACATCAAAGGTGGTGTGGGAAGCACTTGTGGCTTACCTCTTGCAAGACCCCGATTACACCTTAGTAATGGATCCTTTTTCTTCTTCTTTCGAGTTTGGCTCTTCATTTCCTTTCTGGATGCGTTACGAAGTGTCGGAGTCTTCCTGGTTGCCGGACTGCCCTTTCTTTTCGTTGGAGGCATGGCATTTGTTGTGTTGGACCCATGCATTTGAATGGCGGGAGTTGACTACGATTGTTCAGGTTTATCTAGAGGGCGAATTTGAACACCTCAATGCATGCTTGTTCGCCCCGTACTTCCTCATGAAGTCAGTCAGGTGCAGCTTTACACGCAGGTTCCCTCCCTTTTGGCGTCCCTGGTGGCCAAAGATTTGCGCACCCGTGGGCATTTGGCTTCGGTTTTGCATTTCTTTCCTCTGCTGGAGCTGTCTTTGGACTGGCTCGGCGAGGAGGTGCAGGAACTGAGATCGGGGCCAGTGTTGGTGTGTTAGCTTTGGCAGCTCGAGCATTGGCTGCCTTGTTGAAGTTGTTTGTGCCAAATCTGAGAAAGGCGGTTTTTCTGTTCTTTGCGTCTCACCTCGCATGCCGACAGGCGGTGCTCATTCACTCTTTGGAATCGGCTTGGACCCTGGTTCTTAGATTTTCATCCCTTTTTTGTCCGTTGCGGTTTGCAGAGTCTGCGTTGGTGCATTTTCTGTAAGCGGCTTCGTCTGTTTGCCGGGCCTATGATGGACTTGTTGGTTCTCCAGGGTGGGGGCCATGGTGGTCCTGCCCGGAAGGATCGTGCCAGGCCTTGGGGTTCCTTCAGTTGTCGTAAGCAAGTAGTGCCAGATTCAGAACCGGCACCTCCTGTGGAGCCGTCGGCATCAAGTCGTCGCAGTGATTGCTCTGAGCATTGGTCCGGCTCTCGTAAAGGTCGTCGGCCCTTTTGCAGGGCGCCCCATTGATGGGGCGATAGGGGGAGGCTCTCACTGTTTGCTCTCGCCTGGTCACATGATTCGTCTGCATTTCGGGTCTTTCCTCTGGCCTGTGATGGAGTTGGATCACTCCTCCTCCTTTGGGGGGATCGGGGCTGGCAAGGCAGGCCTCTTCTTCTGTGCTTTGTCAGGTCATCCCAGAGTGGGTTTGCTTGGGTGTGGTCAAAACGTCAACGTCCCCCAGGTGGGTTTCCCGCCTGTTTTCAGGTCTGAAATGGGACTGTGCAGATCTGTGATTCCTACTGGACTTGTCTCGTCTGAATCCCTGGGTCTTTTGCCCCTCCTTTCAGATGACCACTCTGTCTCAGGTGTGGCTGCTTTTGGCGCCGAGTGCCTGGATGGTGTGTCTGGACCTCCGGGACGCATATTGGCACGTCCCGATACATCCTGGGTTCAGGGACTGGCTATGTTTTGTCGTGGGGCGACAAGCTTACCATTTTCGTTGCCTTCCATTCGGTTTGAATCTGGCACCTCACATGTTTACAGACCTTACCCGGGTCATGGTGACCCGTTTGCATCTGTTAGGGGTTCGGGTTCTGGCTTATTTTGACGACTGGCTGGTGTGGGCTCCCAGCCAGTTTGCATGCCTGCTCGCCTGGGATTTGGTTCTTTCCCAGCTCGCCGGGTTCAGGTTCTTGGTGAACTGGAAGAAATCCCATTTGGTTCCCTCTCAGGTTCGAACTTGGTTGGGTCTTGTGTGGGACTCACAGACCGCTTCCTTGTGTCTTCCTCCGGAGTCTCTGCTTCGGCTGCGGTCCTGCCTTCGAATCTTTCTGGGGGCTACCGGGTCACTCGGCAGTTGCTTGAGAGCTGTACGGGAGCCTGAGCCATGATGATCTACCGTCTTTCGGGTTTGGCTTCGTCGGCTGTTCTGGTTCCTTCGGAGACATTTCTTCCGCTTCTCTCTTGATCGCTGGGTTCGTCTTCTGGGAGCCTTGCATCGACTGCTGCGTCACTGACTTCACCATCGGGTTTTTCAGGGTTCAGTGCCATGGCACCTACCTGAGCCATTACTGGATGAGTTCACGGATGCGTCGTCTCTTGGCAGACCAGGCTGGCCAGGGGCAGTGGGGTCCGTCCTTCCCTCGGGCCCACAGCATGGTGCGGATGTTTGTGGCGATGTGGATGTCGCTTCGGAGGGTTTGGGTTGCTCTCGGATTGACAATCAGGCTCCATTTGGACTGCTGCTTGGTGGTTCATTGCCTGAACCGAGGAAGTTCAATCCGGTCTCTGGGGCTGGTCGCTTCAGGTGACTTGTCTGCTGAGTTCTCTGGGTTTGGCTCTCCTGGCAGTTCACGTTTGGGGGGGTGTCCAACGTCCTGGCAAATGGCCTGTCTCAGTCATTCCCCTTTCCACGGAATAGACAATCGATGCCGACTCATTCAGTTGGCTCTGCTGGACATACAGGATCCCAGTGGTGGACGGACCTCTTCCCCTCGGTGTAGTCTCGGTGTCTTCCGATATATGTGGCGCCCTTCCCCGACTGCGAAGCCATCAGGGTCGATGCTTTTCGGCAAGACAGGTCGAGTTGGGGTTACCTGTACCTCTTCACCCAGTTCAGCTGTTTCTCCAGGTCCTAGCTCACATGGAGACTTACCAGGAAAGAGTAGTCCTTTTGGCCCCTTGGTGGCCGGCCCAGCTTTGGTTTCAGGCGCTACTTGCTCTGTGTCCGAACCTGGGGGTTTTCCCACTGGTTCGCCACTTTCAGCAGATCGGTCCAGTCCGTTAGGAAGCTGGTTCGATCTTCTCCTCGAATCTTCCCATTTGGTTTTCTTTGCTTGAGTTTATCGCTATCTGTATGGTGATCAGGTGGCTTCGTTAGTGGTGTCCCGCCTGCGTTCTTCGTTTTGGTGGCAGTATGCTGTTTCCTGGTGGTCCTTCCATTTCTTTTTGTTTCTTCGTAGATATACTTTGCTTTCTGTTTAGGTTGTCTTCTCCTTCCTTTTGTGGTTGTTTCAGGACTGTCATCTTATGCCGAATACTGTCGCCTCGTATTGTAATTACCTAAGTGAAGTTACAGGATGAGAGCTACGCTCATGGTGTCCCGTCTACCCAGCACTCTTTGTCATATAACGCTTTAAAGATACTGACGGTTTTGGCCTCCAGCACCTTTTCACTTAACTTGTTCCAACCATCTACCACTCAGTTTGCAAAAGTGAATTTTTCTTATATGTCTTCAGCATCTTTGTTTAACCCTTAACATGCTCGGGGTCTAATATCCTGCCATCCCCACAGGCGCATGTCATTTTGAAAAAAAAAAAATATTTTTTTCTTCCTAACCTGTTAATTTGTGTTCACTGATCACGGGAAAAATAATAAAAAATCGTAAGTGCCATATATTGCCCGCTATAGGGCGGGGAAGTCTGGCAAATTATAGGCGCTGACTCAGCATGCGTCCCAGGCGGTCTGTTGCTCGCCAGCTGTCAGGCCAGAGTTGCCACAAAGAGATAATACCTAATTATTTCAATGTCTCTGATTGATGTTTCATAGTTTTTTTGCTGTAATATTATTCAATAGTGTGTAGTTTGATATATTTATATAATAAAATGAGTGAATCATTGCTGTACTCAAAAATATGGTGTGCATATTGTTGATTCAGTTATGTTCATCAATCAGTGAACAAATACTTTGTCGGTTATTACACTATAAGCACAGGTTATATATAAGTATCTGCATGTTTTGTTCACTATAACGAACCACTAAGTAGCTATTATGAGTCAAAAAGTAACGAGGAGTGACCGCCGTGTACCAGCCAGCCACTCCCGCCCTCCCTCCAGTCATCTGACTCGCCCACATTCTCCTCCCACAATACTGTTTTTGCTATAATTCACTATATACAGACGTTTATATAAGTATCTACATGTTTTGTTCACCATAACTGTACATCTAAGCTTGTATGGTGAGTAAAGTCACAAAGACATAGGACCTAACACAGTCAGCTGATGGCTGCCTCCCTCAAGGCCAGACACTAATATTTCTCCTCCAACAATACTGTGTGGTGTTATTACGCTATATACACACACATTATAAATAAATATCTACCTGTTTTATTCACCATACTTGTACAAATAAACTGGTATGGTGCCCAAAGACCATCGTGGTAACCAGTAAACAACACCGTCGTCTGCACGGTGGCGTCGTGCACGACGCCACCGCCCTCACCAAAATGGCGGCTCCAAACCTTCTCTTGCTGTTTATACCCTCTATACACACGTTATATATAAGTATCTACATTTGTGTTCACTATAGCGAACCACTAAGCTGGTATGCTGAGTGCAGTCAATAAAAGGTGGCCACACACAGTCAGAAAACATCGCCACCACCCTCCCTCCCACAGCATTACTCCTCCCTCCATGGCGCACAGCGCTAAATATCATCGCAATCCTGCTATTATCAGAACCCTGGTCACTTTTATCACAGTCAGGGGTCTTCTGTAATAATATCATCGCTACATAATAGCATGAACAAGTATATTTTGGCATTTTTAGGCGATGCTGTGGTCACAAGCTGAACAGCAGTGCTGTGAGCTCATGCTGCGTGCGTCAGGCTTGGTAGCTTACGCGATACTGAGGCCCCTAACACCCGGGAGTTTGGCCCACGATTTTTTTTAAAAATGGCGTCTGTTTACAAGAGCCCTGATGAAGGTGTGGTGAACCCCGTGTATCCGCGGGCCGTTTAAATCTTGCGTAGTACTCCAACACATCATATGACGTGAAGAGCAGTTGACTGGTAAAACGCCTAGCACGTCATATGATGTGATGCGCACTTTAAGGGTTAATTAGTTTCAATCTATGACCTCTTGTTCTTGAAGTTCCAGGTCTCAGGAACCTGGAACTGTCTGTTCCAGGTTCCTGTTACTGTCTGTCTGATATTATATTCATTTATTTATTTATTTATTGATGCATGTACAAGAAGGTACATTGGAATTGTGAGGATACATAATATGGATATCATTTCTCTCCAGGTGTTCTACCCATTTAGTTTTAATTATTTTTTCCAATATTTTGACTATTACACTTGTCAATGATACAGGTCCATAATTCAGGGGGTCTTCCCTGCTTCCACTTTTGTAGATTGGAACTATGTTAGCCTTTTTCCACACATCAGCTACAACTCCTGTAAACAGGGATGACTGAAAAATCAGTTGAAGTGGAATGCTGAGCTCGGGTGCACATTCTCTCAGAACCCATGGTGAAACTCCATCTGGACCAACTGCTTTGTTCTTATTTAGCTCCTTGAGCATTTTTTCCACTTCGTCTCTAGTCATCTCTGTGTGCTCTATGTTGTTCTCTGGAATTCTTATTGTGTCTGGTTCCCTGAAAATTTCATTTTGTACAAACACACTTTGGAACTTTTCATTTAATGTTTCACACATTTCCTTTTCATTTTCCGTGAATCTATTTGGACCTGGCCCAGGCCTCCAGGTCGCCGGATTACAGGGTTGCGCCACCAACCCCAGCCAATTTCAACCTCTGAATATTATCCTTTACCTGCAATTTGTTGTTTATGAACTTACAGAATAGACCTGGTTCTGTTTTACATTTGTCTGCAATCCCTTTTTCAAAATTTCTTTCTGCCTCTCTCCTCACTGCCGTGTAGTTTATTCTCGCATCTTTGTATCGCTGGTATGTTTGGGGGTTTGGCCTCTTCCTGTATTGATTCCATTTTTGTGTCCCTGCTTTGGTCTCTGGCCCTCTCGCATTTCTGTTGAACCAACCCAGTTTTCTAGTTCTGCATCTCTGTTTTGTTATAAATTTTTTTGTGCCTTTATCATATATTTCACAAAACTTGACATACATCTCATTCACTTCCACGCCTAGCAACAAGTCTGTCCAATTATACTCACTAAAAATTTTTCTAAGGTTGCCATAATGTCCTCTCGTAAAGTCTAGTTTTTCAGTTGCATCAACCTTCTTATTTTCTTCCCGATTATAATGCATTGCATACTTTATTCCCAAAAAGACATGGTCACTTTTACCCAAGGGAGGAAGGTACTGAATGTCAAATATTTCTTCCTCCATTCTGGTAAATATCAAATCTAGCATGGAGGGAACGTCTACAGGATGAGGTCTACAAATTTACAGGTCCAAAAATCTTTTGTTTTAGCTTCATATGCTTTCCAGTCTATGGATTTCAAGTTGAAGTCGCCGACTATCAACAGTCGTGATCTATTGTTATCCGCTCTCGCTATGATCTCTCTCATTATTGTTATAAGACCTTCTCGTTTGTGGGTTGGTTCCTTAGAGTGGCTCGTTTGCTGGATTCTCGGGGTTTGGCTAACCGTGAAGTTCATGTCCGGGGTGTGTCCTGCGTCCTGGCGGACAGCTGTCTCGGTTCATTCCTCTGTTCGCGGATTGGCCAGTCATCGTCGACTCGTTTTGTTGGCTCGGCCGGACGTATGGACTTCTGGCCATGGATGTCTTCGAGTCGGCGTGGTCTAGGCATCGCCCATTTTATGTGGCGCCCTTACCCGCCTGTGAGACGTTCATGGTGAATGCTTTTCGGCAGGACTGGTCGAGGTGGGGGTACCTGTTCTTCTTCTCCCGGTCCTGCTGTTGCATTGTGTTCTGGCTCAGTTGGAGCCCATTTCCAAGCGAGTAGTCCTTATGGTTCCTTGGTGGCCAGCCCAGCTTTATTTTCAGACGCTGCTTGATAGGTGTTCGAACCCGGGCCGTTTTCCGCCTCTTTTGGCAGGTCGGATCGGTCCTGTTCGTGACTGGTTCGGCCTTGTCCTCGGCTCTTTGCGTCTGGTATTTTGACGCAGGTATCACCATCTCTGTGGTGATCAGGTGGCTTTGTTGACGGTATCCCCCCTGCGAGCTTTGTCTTGGCAACAGTATGACGTTCCTGGTGTTTCTATGCACATTTTCCTGCTCTTCGTAGGTTGTCTTCTCTTTCGCATCGGGTTGACTTGTCCTTTCTTGGGTTTTCAGGACTACAGTTATTTGATGTTTCTTACTGTCGCCTCGTTTTGTGCGGCGCTGGCGGAGCCGCTCCGGCTTGAGTTCGGGGTGGACGTCACATTTGCCCTGTTTCGAATGCTTTCTCGTGTTTTGTTTCACCTCTGGCCTGTTCATGCATCGCCTGAGCCGTCCTGGTCCTTCATCAAGGTGCCTTCATCAACTTATAATATTAATGTCACATGAATGTAAATGTCCTTGACACAGCAATCTCTTCGATAAATCACAGGTGCACTCACACACCACACATATCTCGGGAGAGCTCTCTACAGCATCTCTCTTCACAACTGTGCCTTACTATGACAGACATTGGTGAGCCCTGCTCACGACATAGAAGATACTCTGGCTAAATAGCTAACTAAAGGGGAATGGGAGGGAAAACTGAATTACCTACTTCCACCATCAAAGATGTGGACTCATCCTCTGTTGAGAGTTGAATTGAAGCTCCTGGTCCCGGCTCTCGACTCGTTGTAGGGAACACCCCCACACACACACTGATGCTCTCTCCAGGAACCCAATCAACACCCAAAAATGCCTCTTCTCCGTGCTACTTCTCCACTGCAGGCCGTCGATTTCTCCTCACAACTACGTCTGCCGTCCTTCCTCTCGGCTGCAGTCATTCATATTCCCAGTTAGTCTCTTCTCCTCCTTCCTCATGGTGAATTGGCCCAGCCGCTACGTCATCAACTAACTGGTGAAACTGCACAGTCGTCCCGGACGTCACTGCTCAGACTTCACTTCTTGCAAAGCACCTGTCACTGGAGCACTTGTTGCTCGTTTCTGGGGGGAGCCCGTCGGCTCCCCAGAGCTATCCAGGCTGAATGGGTATGTATAACTTTCTGGCATCAGTCAATGCATGGAGTTCTTGCCTACCGGGGACCACGAGCCAGAACCTGGCCTCCTCTAGAGAGGCACGAGGAGCAATGGCCTATAGAGACCTCCCTTATTATTGGGAGCATTCTATGTCTGCCATCGACCGGAAAGGCACCCAGAAAGGTAGGCGCCCCAAAACAAACCCCTATTCTGGTAAACTATTGCGACCGAAGACCGAACAGGCGAACAGAACTCCCCAAACGAAATTAATCCTCATGACGTCATCATGTCGCCGCGCCTCCGTCTGCGCAACCCCCCCCCCCTCCCCGGAGGGGGAGGGGGGAGCCCCAGACCCCACCGCCGGCGACCCAACCTTCAGTTCTCAGGCTGATGCGATCTGGTGCGGTCGTGCCTCTGGCCCCAGTTTGCGGTTGCAGTTCTGTTCCTGGTGGTGTGAGCTGTCCCTCCGGTGGTGTGTGGGCCAGGAGTATTATTCTACGGTGCTCGGGCTGCATGCGCCTAGGGCTATCTTCCCTAGGTGCCCTGTGAGTACTGCCCTTGGGGCTTAGGGCTACCTTCCCTGGGTCTCCTTGGGATCTACCTCCGCTGTGCCGTGTATTGCTCGTACTTGGCGCCCTTGGGGTCAGCTGGGGTTTTTTCTTGCCCTTGTTTGTCTCTGGGTAGGGGGTAGTTTTCGACACTGGCAGGGGCGCGGGGTACTGCGCGCTAGTTTTCACCAATTACAGCGGCCGGCTCTGTTCCGCCTGGGTACGTTGTCCTCTTGCGGGTTTTTTGTTTGTTTTTGTTTTTGCCAGGTGGGGGGATCTGCCTTTTGGTCCCCTTCGCTTTTTTTTTTTGGGAATCTCCACTTGTCTTTGGTGGTGCTCCCCGCTTGGCCCCCGTGAGTGTACACCCCGGGGTTTCAGCTTATAGCAGTTTGTTGGTAGTTTTGGTGCCGGTTAGCAGTACCCTGCCTGGGCTTCCCTTAGCGTGATTATCAAGGCTAAGGGCTGGAAAACCCCACGGGGCTACGTGGTCCCTGGATGTGATCCCTGAGTCCCCTCTCGCGTCCTGCGAGTTTGTCGGTTGCTCTGTCCCCCTGTCTCCGGGACACTCACCGTTTCTGCCTCCGCCATGCTGCCTGTTGGTCGGTGATTGTTTTGACCCTGAGTCGTGCGACGTGTGTTGTCTGTACGTTCTCCAGTTCACCCAGGCTACTGCGCCTGATATGCGGGTGACGGCAGCAGAGGCGTTGCATGCTCGCTTTAGGTTGCTGCAACGTGCTAGGTTGGTCCACTGCCCGGATGCCCGAGACTGCCCCGTTTTGGTTATAGGGACCGGACTTGGGGGTGGGTGTCGCTTCGACACTGGTTCCGTCCGTCCCTCCAAGTCCTTCCCCTTCTCCTGCTCGTTTGGTCCCCCCCCCCCTTTGCTGCCGGCTCCTAAACGTCTGAGGGTTTCCGAGCCGGGGCTGGTTTTAGTTGGTTGTGAACTCGGGCGATCTCGGGGGTTTCCCCTTCTAGGGTGGGGCGGAGGCATTCGAGCCTGTCCTTCTGCCGAAGCTTCTGGGTCTGGCCAGTGGGCCCCTTTGTTCCTGCTTTCTCGGCTGCCCCCACCTTTTCTTGGGGGTGGGGTCTCAGGAGGACGGCTCGCCCCGGACCCTCAGGTGAGGTTCCTGGGGTTGGGAAGGGGTTGGCTTGGAGGCCTTGGGCCCGTTGGACCCCNCCTTACTCCCACCTGTGTCACTCCTTACTCCCACCTGTGTCACTCCTTACTCTCACCTGTGTCACTCCTTACTCTCACCTGTGTCACTCCTTACTCTCACCTGTGTCACTCCTTACTCCCACCTGTGTCACTCCTTACTCCCACCTGTGTCACTCCTTACTCCCACCTGTGTCACTCCTTACTCTCACCTGTGTCACTCCTTACTCTCACCTGTGTCACTCATTACTCTCACCTGTGTCACTCCTTACTCCCACCTGTGTCACTCATTACTCTCACCTGTGTCACTCCTTACTCTCACCTGTGTCACTCCTTACTCTCACCTGTGTCACTCAGTACTCCCACCTGTGTCACTCCTTACTCCCACCTGTGTCACTCCTTACTCCCACCTGTGTCACTCCTTACTCCCACCTGTGTCACTCCTTACTCTCACCTGTGTCACTCCTTACTCTCACCTGTGTCACTCCTTACTCTCACCTGTGTCACTCAGTACTCTCACCTGTGTCACTCCTTACTCTCACCTGTGTCACTCCTTACTCCCACCTGTGTCACTCATTACTCTCACCTGTGTCACTCCTTACTCTCACCTGTGTCACTCCTTACTCCCACCTGTGTCACTCCTTACTCTCACCTGTGTCACTCCTTACTCTCACCTGTGTCACTCCTTACTTTCACCTGTGTCACTCCTTACTCTCACCTGTGTCACTCCTTACTCCCACCTGTGTCACTCAGTACTCCCACCTGTGTCACTCCTTACTCCCACCTGTGTCACTCCTTACTCTCACCTGTGTCACTCCTTACTCTCACCTGTGTCACTCCTTACTTTCACCTGTGTCACTCCTTACTTTCACCTGTGTCACTCCTTACTCCCACCTGTGTCACTCAGTACTCCCACCTGTGTCACTCCTTACTCCCACCTGTGTCACTCAGTACTCCCACCTGTGTCACTCCTTACTCTCACCTGTGTCACTCCTTACTCCCACCTGTGTCACTCCTTACTCTCACCTGTGTCACTCCTTACTCTCACCTGTGTCACTCCTTACTTTCACCTGTGTCACTCCTTACTCTCACCTGTGTCACTCCTTACTTTCACCTGTGTCACTCCTTACTCCCACCTGTGTCACTCATTACTCTCACCTGTGTCACTCCATACTCCCACCTGTGTCACTCCTTACTCTCACCTGTGTCACTCATTACTCTCACCCGTGTCACTCCTTACTCTCACCTGTGTCACTCCTTACTCCCACCTGTGTCACTCCTTACTCCCACCTGTGTCACTCCTTACTCCCACCTGTGTCACTCCTTACTCTCACCTGTGTCACTCCTTACTCTCACCTGTGTCACTCCTTACTCCCACCTGTGTCACTCCTTACTCCCACCTGTGTCACTCAGTACTCCCACCTGTGTCACTCAGTACTCCCACCTGTGTCACTCCTTACTCTCACCTGTGTCACTCCTTACTCCCACCTGTGTCACTCCTTACTCCCACCTGTGTCACTCCTTACTCCCACCTGTGTCACTCCTTATTCCCACCTGTGTCACTCCTTACTCTCACCTGTGTCACTCCTTACTCCCACCTGTGTCACTCCTTACTCTCACCTGTGTCACTCCTTACTCCCATCTGTGTCACTCCTTACTCCCACCTGTGTCACTCCTTACTCTCACCTGTGTCACTCCTTACTCTCACCTGTGTCACTCCTTACTCCCATCTGTGTCACTCCTTACTCCCACCTGTGTCACTCCTTACTCTCACCTGTGTCACTCCTTACTCTCACCTGTGTCACTCCTTACTCCCACCTGTGTCACTCCTTACTCCCACCTGTGTCACTGCTTACTCTCACCTGTGTCACTGCTTACTCCCACCTGTGTCACTCCTTACTCCCACCTGTGTCACTCCTTACTCTCACCTGTGTCACTCCTTACTCCCATCTGTGTCACTCCTTACTCCCACCTGTGTCACTCCTTACTCTCACCTGTGTCACTGCTTACTCCCACCTGTGTCACTCCTTACTCTCACCTGTGTCACTCCTTACTCTCACCTGTGTCACTCCTTACTCTCACCTGTGTCACTCCTTACTCTCACCTGTGTCACTCATTACTCTCACCTGTGTCACTCCTTACTCCCACCTGTGTCACTGCTTACTCTCACCTGTGTCACTCCTTACTCTCACCTGTGTCACTCATTACTCTCACCTGTGTCACTCCTTACTCCCACCTGTGTCACTGCTTACTCTCACCTGTGTCACTCAGTACTCCCACCTGTGTCACTCAGTACTCTCACCTGTGTCACTCCTTACTCCCACCTGTGTCACTGCTTACTCTCACCTGTGTCACTCAGTACTCCCACCTGTGTCACTCAGTACTCTCACCTGTGTCACTCCTTACTCTCACCTGTGTCACTCCTTACTCCACCTGTGTCACTCCTTACTCCCACCTGTGTCACTCCTTACTCCCACCTGTGTCACTCCTTACTCTCACCTGTGTCACTCCTTACTCCCACCTGTGTCACTCATTACTCTCACCTGTGTCACTCCTTACTCTCACCTGTGTCACTCCTTACTTCACCTGTGTCACTCTTACTCCACCTGTGTCACTCCTTACTCTCACCTGTGTCACTCCTTACTCCCACCTGTGTCACTCCTTACTCTCACCTGTGTCACTCATTACTCTCACCTGTGTCACTCCTTACTCCACCTGTGTCACTCCTTACTCCCACCTGTGTCACTCCTTACTCCCACCTGTGTCACTCCTTACTCTCACCTGTGTCACTCCTTACTCTCACCTGTGTCACTCCTTACTCTCACCTGTGTCACTCTTACTCCCACCTGTGTCACTCCTTACTCCCACCTGTGTCACTCAGTACTCCCACCTGTGTCACTCACTACCCACCTGTGTCACTCCTTACTCTCACCTGTGTCACTCCTTACTCCCACCTGTGTCACTCCTTACTCCCACCTGTGTCACTCCTTACTCCACCTGTGTCACTCCTTACTCCCACCTGTGTCACTCCTTACTCTCACCTGTGTCACTCCTTACTCCCACCTGTGTCACTCCTTACTCCTCACCTGTGTCACTCCTTACTCCACCTGTGTCACTCCTTACTCCACCTGTGTCACTCCTTACTCCACCTGTGTCACTCCTTACTCTCACCTGTGTCACTCCTTACTCCCACCTGTGTCACTCCTTACTCCCACTGTGTCACCTTACTCCACCTGTGTCACTCCTTACTCTCACCTGTGTCACTCCTTACTCCCACCTGTGTCACTCCTTACTCCCACCTGTGTCACTCCTTACTCCCACTGTGTCACTCCTTACTCTCACCTGTGTCACTCCTTACTCCCACCTGTGTCACTCCTTACTCCCACCTGTGTCACTCCTTACTCTCACCTGTGTCACTCCTTACTCCCACCTGTGTCACTCCTTACTCCCACCTGTGTCACTCCTTACTCCACCTGTGTCACTCCTTACTCCCACCTGTGTCACTCCTTACTCTCACCTGTGTCACTCCTTACTCCCACCTGTGTCACTCCTTACTCTCACCTGTGTCACTCCTTACTCTCACCTGTGTCACTCCTTACTCTCACCTGTGTCACTCCTTACTCCACCTGTGTCACTCCTTACTCTCACCTGTGTCACTCCTTACTCTCACCTGTGTCACTCATTACTCTCACCTGTGTCACTCCTTACTCCCACCTGTGTCACTGCTTACTCTCACCTGTGTCACTCCTTACTCCCACCTGTGTCACTCATACTCTCACCTGTGTCACTCCTTACTCCCACCTGTGTCACTGCTTACTCTCACCTGTGTCACTCAGTACTCTCACCTGTGTCACTCAGTACTCTCACCTGTGTCACTCCTTACTCCCACCTGTGTCACTGCTTACTCTCACCTGTGTCACTCAGTACTCCCACCTGTGTCACTCAGTACTCTCACCTGTGTCACTCAGTACTCTCACCTGTGTCACTCCTTACTCCACCTGTGTCACCTTACTCTCACCTGTGTCACTCTTACTCCCACCTGTGTCACTCCTTACTCCCACCTGTGTCACTCATTACTCCCACCTGTGTCACTCCTTACTCTCACCTGTGTCACTCCTTACTCCCACCTGTGTCACTCAGTACTCTCACCTGTGTCTCATACTCTCACCTGTGTCACTCCTTACTCCCACCTGTGTCACTCCTTACTCTCACCTGTGTCACTCCTACTCC
>WNGS01157992.1:24059-37606 GCA_020271785.1 Procambarus virginalis
ATTACTCCCACCTGTGTCACTCATTACTAGCCCCTGTGTCACTCATTATTCTAATCTCTCATATCATGAGCCTCCTATAATTTTGTTCAGTTTTAGTCCTCTTTCACCTATTTGTTTTGCATGTGCATGTCTTTGTTGGTGTGCTGCTGCTTATCTTTACACGTCCACCATACCAACCTCTCTCCTTGGTAGCTGTCTTTATTTCTTGTTTTACACTACATTTTTATCAGTGTTATTTCATGTGTATGTCATTGTTTAATCTACAGCATTTATTTGCAGTCCTTATATGATGTAATTTGATTCTTAACATAAATTTTGTTAAATTGAGTAAGTTATTGAGTAACTATTATTTCATGAAAAATTTAAAATATTGGTTTTAATATATTTTTAGCAGTGGCAGAGTGAAGTGTTGGGGATGTGCCAGGAGGGCTCCTGTGGAGTGCCAGATATTATTATTGATACTGTATTCTAAATTGATTTATCCTTATTCAATTTACAGTAGTTACAGTATTTTATGATTATATAACAAACTAATATATATTGATATAGACCTCTTGTTTTGTTTTGAATATTTATTAACCATAATAATTTTTACTAGAAATTAATAAATGGTCTTGGTTTTATGATGAGTGACTCATTGGTGAGAGGTGTATATTGGCTATATGCTCAGTGCTTTACTTGCTGCAGAGGAGCAGTGACCATGTTGTGTCGTCCTCTAGTAGTACTAATGTTTGGCATAGTTGTGTGTCAATGTCAAGGAATAACATATGGCACTTCCAGGACCAAGTATCAATCTTACCCAAATTCCAACACGGGGCCTGGATCAGCAAGACATCCACACTCCAGGACATCTACCTCCTCCTCTTCACGATATGATTCATACAGACCTTTGGATACATACAGAAGTCAGTATGGAAGTGCACTTCAGTCAATAAATCAGAGTGCTTTAGCCTCATCTTTAACTACACAATATCCTGGAAGTGATAGAACCACTTGGAGATATGAAAACACTGAGCAGTATGGAAACTCAGAGGGCCAAAGGCACTCTAGCTCTGCACAAGTTAATTACAGAAAGCAAGAAGAACTAAGTCATCACTCTGAGAGGACTATTGTTCCTCCAGTACCATCAGTTCCCCCTATGATTGAGTCATCAATTGGTCTCACTCACTACACAACGCTGAGCAGACATTTCAAACACCAAGGCCAAGACCAACATCCCATCACATATCCACCTCCTCTGAGTTCACAGCATGGAAGATTTGGAAAGAAAAGAGAACGTATTGCTGGAGAGGGATATGGAGAGGCATACCTCGAGTGGTCCGAGTATGGTGTAGGTGAGATAGAAATACTTTTTTTCTTGGAGAGCCTATTTTGATAGTTCTACAAGCTATTGCACTGGGACTGCCAAGTCCTAAGGAATTGTACTAGGCCTTTGAAGCCCACCTGAGCCTACTAAAAGCTAACACCTGAATCTGTCACTTTCTATGGAGGAAAGGGGAGCTTGGGGATCCCAAAATCAACTAAAAACCTAAGAAAACCTTTACCCCAAAGTATAAGCACATCTTGACCAGACCACACACTAGAAGGTGAAGGGACGACGACATTTCGGTCCGTCCTGGACCATTCTCAAGTCAATCACTCTCTGTTTACTAATGTTCCGCTCGATTATGTTCTCTCTTTCCTTAGACAGAAGGCGTCAGAGGGCTTTCTTCCTCTCCCTCTTCCCACAGACATTTTCCTTGATCTCATTAGACTCTGTGTTGACTCTAACTCTTTCTCTTTCAACGGTAAATATTACACTCAAACTTTCGGGGTTACTATGGGTTCCCCTCTCTCCCCTGTTCTTGCTAATCTCTACATGGAATACTTCGAAACTGTTCTTCTTCCTTCTATTGATACTCGTCCCTCTCTTTGGCTTCGCTATGTTGATGACATTTTTGCTTTATGCCCTCATGACCTTAATCATTTTCAGCCTTTCCTCGCATCTCTTAACAATCTGGCTCCTTCTATCCCTTTCAAAGTAGAGTGGGAATCTAATTCCCTCCTTCCTTTTCTTGACGTTCATGTTCACAGCTCTGTGTCTGGGTTCTCTTTCTCTGTCTACCGTAAACCCATGCATAGTGGCATGTACATTCACTTCTTTTCCTACCATCCTCCTTCTGTTAATAAAAGTGTCCTCGTATCTCTCTTCCTCCGCGCTCTACGCATCAGCGACCCTCAGTTTCTTGATTCTGAAATTGCCTTTATCTACAAATTATTCTCTCGCCTTGGTTACCCTTTGCATTACATCAACTGTGCCTACTCTCAGGCTAAACGAAATTTCTATCATCCTAGACCTGCTTCCAACACTATTAGCACTGTACTATGCCTTCCCTTCATATTTGAACTCAAAACTTTTACCAATACCTTTCAGCCTCTTGACATTAAACTCGCCTTTCGACAAACTAACACACTTCGTAGCAATCTAGTTCACACTGCCCCTCCTGCTTCTAATGCTGCTGGTGTCTACTCTATTTCCTGTTTGTCTTGTCCTCTCCAATACTTTGGCGAAACTGGCCGTACACTGAATGACAGACTTAAAGAATACAAGAGAAGTGTTAAGTCTGCAGACACTAACAATGCTCTCTTCTGCCATGTAAGGGATTCTAATCATCCCATTGATTGGTCTTCCTCCAACATAACCTTTCCTGCCTCTACTCTACACAGCCGCCGTCTTGTGGAATCGGTTCTAATACACAATGTACCCAACATGAACTTGAGTCCTGGCTTTGTTGCTGCGGACTCTTCCCTTTCACAGTATATACTCAAATGCTCTAATCTTTCTAATGAACGTGACCTAACATAAGCCTACCCCTTCTATTTTCTTTCTTTCTCTTTCCTTTTCTTTCTCTCTTCTCCGCCGGCTGCCTAGCTTCAGTTCGTAAGCTAATGTCAACCGGGATAGACGCTTCTCTGGCCTCAGTTTCCTAGGCGGTGTTTGCCTTGTGTGGCGTTCACTGCCGTGTGTTGTGTTGTGCGGTGGCCAGGAGTACCTCATCAGTGCCGGGGCTGCATGCGCTTAGGGGTTACTTCCCTAAGCGCCCTGTGAGTACTGGCCTTGCGTAACAGGGTTATCTTCCCTGGGGCGTTCGGGAACCATTCCGTAGAGGTTCTTGCTGCTCGGCATTTGCCTCGCCTTGGGGCCAGCTGGGGCTTGGGGCCTTGTTTGGCCCTGGGTAGGGATTGGTATTGTGCTGGTTAGGGCGTCAAGGTGTTGCACAGCCTGCCACCTAAGCGGCGGCCGGTTCCTGTTGCCTCTGGAGACGGTGTACTTTTGCGGGGTTTTTCTTTGTTTTTATTTTCTTGCCTGGTGGGGGTCTGCCTAGTGTGGCTATAGTTCCACTGGTAGTGTTTGGCGGCCCTCTGCTAGGCCCCCGTGATTGTACACGTCGCAGGGGTTTCAGTGTGTTATCCTCTACCCTTTGTATGTTTGGGTTTCTTAACCGGTTAGCAACACCTTGCCCGGGCTTCCCGTAGTTGTTACCCTACGGGCCCTGGAAACCCCTGTCTGGGCTCGGGGGACCATTGATGTGTCTTCCGGGTACCAACCCGTCTTGTACGGGATCGTTGGTTGCTGTGCCTTGTCTCCGGGTGACAGTCGCCACTTTACCTCCGTCATGCTGCCTGTTGGGTCACTGACACCTTGACCCGGAGTCTTGCGAGAGAGTTTCTCTGCTTGTTCTCCAGTACTCTCCTGATGTTATTACTGTTCAGAGTACAGGCGGCATCCGTGTTGCAAGCTAGGTTAGGTTGCTGCAACATGCTAGGTTGGTTTCCCACTCGGATGCCCCGAGGCCGCCCCGTTTTGGTTAGGTGCTGTTCGCCCCTTTCCCTCCCTGTTCCCGGCTCCGGACCGTCTGCGGGTTTCGGGGTCGGGGCGGGGTTTAGTTGGGGCAGAGACTCGGGCGGTTTCGGGGGCTGCCCATTCGGGTTGGGGGACGGAGGTTTTCGAGCCTGTTCCTCCTGCCAAGGCTTTGGGTCTTACCAGCGGCCCTTTCTTGCTGCCTTTCCCATGGACTCTTGCTTTTCTTTCAGGGCGGAGGGCTTGGAGGACGGCTCTGCCCTGGGGCCTCTGTTGCTGGTTCCCGGGGCTGTGGGGGATGCCTGCTAGCAGTTCTGGGTGGTTTGCCCCTGCCGGGTTTTCTGCTTTTGGGCGGAGTTTTTAGCCCATCCAGTCTGCTTGCTTCCCACTTTTGCTGGCGTGTTTTGTGTATCTTAGCGTCAAGCACAGCCCCTGCTGGCAGCCATTTTCGTCTGCCTGTTTCCCGGCGTGGCTACCAGGGCGGCGTTGTGGTTTGTTTACATGCGCCTGGGTGTGCGAGCGAGCATCTGGGGTGAGTTTTTTCACCCTTTTTTCATGGGTTTTATTCTCCTTTTGTTGTTTCTTTGCTTTTCTGGTGTTTTCTGCCCGTTCCTGTACCTCTGGGTGCGTTTGGGTGTTGATTTTACACCGGGTTTCCCTTTTTTGTCTGTTTTGGGTCTGGGCCCTTGGGTTTGGGCTCAGTGTCCCTGGCTGTTATGCTTGCTCCCACACCTTGTCCCTCGGTTTTCGGTCTGTTATGACCGTTTCTGTCTGGGGGCTGCGCTTTGCCTTCTGTGGTGTTCTCCGCCAGCAAATGTGGTGGTTTGGCCTACCCCTGGTTCGATTCTGGGTTCCTTTGGGTTCTTTGGTTTCGTTCCAAAGGTTTCTTCCTCTTGGGCCCCCTTTTGTGGGTTCAGGGGGCTGTTTCCTAGTGTGACCCGGTTCTGCCTTCTGGGGTTCCGGGGTCTTCCTGGCTTGCAGACTGCTCTTTTTGGGTCTAGGCACATGTTGTGGTTGTGCTAGGACTTTGAGGTTTTGCTGTCGAGGTGGGCCTTTTGATGCAGTTTTGTGCCTTCTTTGCCTGGCCAGCGTGGTGCTCTCTGCCCACTGGTCGGCGACTTGTATTTTTCTTTTACAATGTATGTACTCACCTCGTTGTGCTTGCGGGGGTTGAGCTCTAGCTCTTTGGTCCCGCCTCTCACCGTCGTTCAACAGGTGTACAGGTTCCTGAGCCTATTGGGCTCTATCATATCTACACTTGAATCTGTGTAGGGAGTCAGCCTCCGCCACATTGCTTCCTAATGCCTGTGTGTACGCTTGTGCATGTGTACGCTGTGTGTGTGTGCACATGCATGTGTATACATGTGTGTCACATATCTTGTATGTTTGTGTATATGTATGTGTATATACATAATGTGTATGTGTGTGTACTTTTTTTTGGGGGGGGGGAAGGGGCTCTGTTCCCTTCTCTGTTGGCGGGGTGCTGGGGGAGCAGCTTGCTCTATTGCCTCTCGCATGGTCCCACTGTTGGTGGGCGCTTTGAGTTGTCTTCCGGCCTCTGGTGGCATCGGTGGACGGCTTTTCCCCCTTTGGGGGGGGGGGGTTCAGAGCTGGCGGGGTGGGCTTCTTCCCCTGCGTTTCGTCGTGTCATCTTAGTGGGTGCGTTGGACGTGGTCGATCCGCCCCATCCTTCTGGGGTTCCTGTCTGCTCTTTGCAGTCATGGGCTTTTCGCATCTGCAGTTCTTCTGGACTTCTTCAGTCTGCGCCCTGGATTCTATGCCCTCCTCGGAGGACTGTTGTTGCCAGTCCGGCTTCTGTTGGGGGCCGGGTGCCTGGATGGTGGCCCTGGACCTCCAGGTCACTTCTTGGCACGTTCCTCTCCAGTTTTCTGAGTCTGGCACGGTTGATGGTGGGGCTTCAGGCTTGCTGCTTTTGTTGCCTGCCCTATTTTGTAATGAGCACTTAGTATAATTTTTTTGCATCTTTACCAGATCTTAGTGCCTTGTCTGAGATTCGGTGTCTGGCCTACCTCGACGACTGGCTGGTGTGGGCTCCCAGTCAGTCCGCATGTCTGCTCGCCAGGGGTGTGGTTCCTTCCAGATCGCCGGATTTGGTTTCCTGGTGATCTGGAGGCTTTTCCACCTGTTTCCATCCCGGGTTCGGACCTGGGCCTTGTTTAGGGCTATTGGGCCACTCATTGTCTTTCCCTCCAGAAGTGTTACAGCGGCTGTGGTCCCGCCTTCGGCTGTACATGAGGGTGTCCCGGGTTGCTCAGCGGTTGCTTGAGCAGTTGTGCGGGAGTCTGAACTTCGACGTGCTGGTCTGCCTGCGGAATCGGGTTTAGCTTCGGCGTCTGTTTGGTTCCTTCGGAGACTCCCTTTCCGCCTCTTGCATTTGTTGGGTTCGTTCCTCCGGAGATCTTGTGTTGGTGCTGCGTCACCAGCTTCCTCTTTGGGGTTTTCGGGGTTCCATGCCTTGGCGCCTCCCTGAGCCTTCGCTCGATGTGTTCACGGATGGGTCATCTCTACCAGTGCTCACCAGGTCGGCCGAGGTTGGTGGTGTCTGTCCGTCCGTCGGGCTCACAGCACGGTTCGGGAGTTCGTGGCTGTCTGGTTTGCGCTTCGGAGGGTTTGGGTCACTCCGTGCTCTACTAATTAGCTCTGTATGGACTGTTCTCTGGCGGATCTTGCCGGAACCACCGGGGTTGGCTAACCGTGAGGTTCATGTCCGGGGTGTGTCCTGCGTCCGGGCGGACAGCTGTCTCGGTTCATTCCTCTTCGCGGGTTGGCCATTCGTCGCCGACTCGTTTTGTTGGCTCTGTCGGACGTATGGACTCCTGGCCATGGACGTCTTCGAGTCAGCGTGGTCTAGGCGTCGCCCATTTTATGTGGCGCCCTTTCCCACCTGCGAGGCATTCACGGTGGATGCTTTTCGGCAGGACTGGTCGAGGTCGATAACCCAAATGAATTTTTCATGGATATGATACCAACATCAAATCATATATCAGACGTCACCCTATCCCCACTGGATTTTGAAGAAGCCATAAACAGTATGCCTATGCACTCCGCACCAGGCCCGGATTCTTGGAACTCCATATTCATCAAGAACTGTAAAAAACCACTATCGCAGGCCCTTCACATTCTGTGGAGACAAAGCCTAGATACTGGCGTTATTCCTGATATACTAAAAACAGCAGAGATAGCACCACTTCATAAAGGAGGAAATAAGGCAGAGGCAAAAAATTACAGACCGATAGCACTAACATCGCATATCATAAAAATTTTTGAGAGAGTGCTAAGAAGTAAGATCACAAAATACATGGAATCACAGCATCTCCATAACCCCGGACAACATGGTTTCAGAACAGGGCGCTCTTGCCTGTCGCAGTTGCTGGACCACTATGATATGGCATTAGATGCTATGGAAGACAAACAAAACGCTGATGTAATTTACACAGATTTCGCAAAAGCTTTTGATAAATGTGACCATGGTGTTATTGCCCATAAAATGCGCTCAAAAGGAATTACCGGAAAAGTAGGCAGATGGATCTACAATTTCCTGACCAACAGAACCCAATGTGTAATAGTCAACAAAATAAAATCCAACCCGTCAACCGTTAAGAGCTCAGTCCCCCAGGGTACTGTGCTTGCTCCAGTACTTTTTCTCATCCTCATATCGGACATAGACAAGAGCACAACCTATAGCACTGTATCATCCTTTGCAGATGACACTAGGATCTTCATGAGAGTAGGCAACATAGAGGACACGGCGAACCTCCAGTCAGATGTAGATCAGGTCTTTCTATGGGCTACAGAAAATAATATGGTGTTTAACGAAGACAAGTTCCAGCTCATGCGCTATGGAAAAAATGAAAATATAAAAACGGAAACCACGTACAAAACTCAGGCAAATCATAACATAGAACGAAAAGGCAATGTAAAGGATCTGGGTGTACTCATGTCGGAAGACCTTACCTTTAAAGAACACAATAAAGTAGCCGTCACAACTGCAAGAAAAATGACAGGTTGGATAACAAGAACTTTTCACACTAGAGATGCTATACCGATGATGACACTTTTCAAAACGCTTGTGCTCTCTAGAGTGGAGTACTGCTGCACAATGACAGCCCCTTTCACTGCTGGAGAAATTGCTGACCTGGAGGGCGTGCAGAGGTCCTTTACTGCTAGAATCCACTCGGTAAAACATCTAAACTATTGGGACCGACTTAAGAGCCTAAATCTGTATTCCCTTGAGCGCAGGTGGGAGAGATACATAATAATTTACACATGGAAAATATTAGAGGGGCTGGTCCCAAACCTGCACACAGAAATAACATCACATGAGACCAGAAGACATGGCAGGATGTGCAGAATACCCCCGTTGAAAAGCAGAGGTGCAACTGGTACTCTGAGAGAGAACTCTTATCAACATCAGAGGCCCGAGACTGTTCAACACGCTTCCGCTACACATAAGGGGCATAACTGGCAAACCCCTCACAGTGTTGAAGAGAGAACTGGATAAACACCTCCAAAGGATACCTGATCAACCAGGCTGTGACTCATACGTCAGGCTGCGAGCAGCCGCGTCCAACAGCCTGGTTGATCAGTCCAGCAACCAGGAGGCCTGGTCGATGACCGGGCCGCGGGGACGATAAGCCCCGGAAGCACCTCAAGGTATCCTCAAGGAGGGGGGGTACCTGTTCCTCTTCTCCCGGTCCAACTGTTGCCTTGGGTTCTGGCTTGGTTGCTGCCCACTCCCACGAGAGCAGTCCCTATGGTTCCTTGGTGGCCGGCCCAGCGTTATTTTCAGACGCTGCTTGATAGGTGTCCGAACCCGGGGCATTTTCTCGCGACTCCGCCTTAGGTCGCAGCAGGTCGAATCGGTCCTGTACGTGACTGGTTCGGCCTTTTCCTCAGCTCTTCGCGTCTGGTATTTTGACGCGGATATCACCATCTCTATGGTGTTCAGGTGGCTTTGTTGACGGTGTCCCACCTGCGAGCTTCATCTTGGCGATGGTATGATGTTTCGTACGCTTTCTCGTGTTTTGTTTCACCTCCGGCCTGCTCATGTGTCGCCTGAGCCACCCTGGTCCTTGATCAGGGTGCCTTCTTATCTTCTCAGTTTGTGGTAGCCCCTTCGGTTCAGGTTTCTGCTCTTTGGTACTGGTGGTAGATTTGTACGTGTGCAGCCTTTCTCCGTTCTGGCGATGGTCGAGACGGCTGCTTTCTGGAGGGGTTCTTGGGGGTATTGATGCTTGATTGGTTTGGCTGGGGGTGCGTCGTGTGTTGTCCAGTTGTGCTTTTTGCTGTTGCCGGCATACCGTGTCTGGAGATGCGCTGTGGTTGATCCGGTTCCCCTTGTTCCCTGGTTTCAGCGCTCGGGTCTCCCAGGTCGTCCGCAAATTTTTCATTCTTCCAGCCTGCGGTCTGTCTTTGCGCTCGTGCTGTTCAGACGTTTGCAGCTTTTGCTGCTGTGTTGGCGACGTCGAGGGCTCATTTCGGGCGCAGGGATTTGAGGGTCGCACAGGTTCTTGGCTGCCCATTCTTTGTGCGTCTGCTCCTGTGCGTTCTTGTTGCCTTGGGTTGCAGGTTGCGACCTGTTGTCTCGGCTTTGCGTTGCAGAGTTTGTGGTGACCGCCTCCCGAGTTAGCCCTTTCTTTTCCTTCTCTTTGGGTATGAAGCTCCAGGGAGCCGTAGGGGCTCCCCACAGAAAAACAGCATTGAATGTAATGAAACGCCATTTTCTGGGTGAGCCCCGAAGGCTCCCTGGCAACCCTCCCTCCCATGGGTCGGCGTTTTTTTCACGTTGGTTGAAGCTTAGCTTCCGAACTGAAGCTTCCCCCCTCCCCCTCTCGGGGCGGGGAGGGCTGCGCGGACGATCGACGCGGCAGTAAAGTGTGATGTTTGTTTGCTTGTTTCCTTGTGATTGTAGGGAGTTTCTACCTCTCTGTTCGGTTTTTGTTAGTTTTTTTTTTTTACCATGTGGGGTTTGTTTTGTTATGCCTACCTTTCTGGGTGCCTAACCCCGGTCGATGGCAGATAAGGAAAACCCCAACCACAAAGGGGTTTTCCAGGGCCATTGCTCCCTGAAACCTCTCTGAAGGGGCCAGGTTCTGGCGCTGGTCCCTGGTAGGTCTGAACTCCTTAGCTAATGTCCCAGTCTAATATAACATACATTAGTCCGATAAGCTCCAGGGAGCCTCCGGGGCTCACCCAGAAAATGGCGTTTCATTACATTCAACGCTGTTTTTTTTTTAATTAATGTTGTGTCTAGTACCAAATTCCCTTGGCTTCTTTTGAGGTGGACAAGATTTTCATCCCGGCTATTAGTTGGCACTTGTGAACCTTTGAGCCTAGTGTTGTCCCCAGTGTTTGCCAGTGTCAAGTGAATAGTTTAGGGAGCCATCAAGGGACCATTTAGAAAGTAATTTAGAATAATTTCATTACATTCAGTTTTGGAGTTTTTCACCCACATTTACTAAAATCTCTGCTTCACAGTTGCCCATTTTCACCCATTTCAATCATTGTCAAAGTCATAATCATATTGGCTAATTTTTTCAGGTGATAGGTGTGAAACCTGTGAATGCAATGAAAACATAGATACAAGAGATCCTTATGCCTGTGATGACATCACTGGACGTTGCCTGGTTTGCCTCAATAATACATACGGCAAATCTTGCGAACGATGTGCTCCTGGATATTATGGCGATGCCATTACTCTTAAAAACTGTGAAAGTAAGTGAAATATTTTGTTTTAAAATTAGTTTTCTCAAAGTAACCTTACATGTACCACTGCCACCACATACAAATAATCATCACCACAAGGGAAAAGAAGTCCCACCAGCAACACTAAACTTGGGATGCACAAAATAAGGGAGACATCAAGAAAATAGAATATGAAATTCCTTAGGAATTTAACACATTAACAAATGTCTTTTAGTGTTTGCATGAAATCAAGTGTTCCCCAAAAATTCTTTTTTTCTTTGTAAAATGATAAATTCCCTTCCCTGAACATGTCTATGTAAAAATAAATACCAAAATCCACTTACATGGATTACAAATCCATGCTGTGGGGACATGGACAAGGTGCGCTGTGATGTCATCAGGGGCTGGTTGCTCGTGTGTGACACGCCCAGACACGGTCGCTCGGGCCATTCAAGCACCAGGAGTTGCCACAAATATATTTTCAATTATTTGTTCTATATATTTCCAATGCGGTTTTATTTGTTTTTTATCGTATATGATGCATATTTGTGTCCTTTACAATATGTATAGAGAAGAACGTTTATAATGTTCCATGGAACTGTGATACATGTGTCAGTAATGTGTCCACAATAAATATTTATTGTCGCAATATTACTTGTTAAAAATTCACTAAAATTACAAGATGTATAGTTTCACACACTATTTACACAGTAACACACTGTATTACACACTCAGTATTTCGGAAGTGAGTAATAATCAACGAAGTAGTCTATGGTACACAGTACAACTTCACTCTTGTTGCACCAGGTACAGATAGATTTTCGCTTCCTATTTCTTTGTTCTGTGTGCTTGCAAATAACGCACTCACGTACACCCTTGGCTTTAGTACCTGTAGGTGATATGTAGCCAAGCTTGTAAAGCGTAAGGTAGTCTTGAAAAGATTATTGGAAAAGATCAATTTGTAAGGTAGTCTTGAAAAGATCGCTTTGTAAGGTCCCACGCAGGAAGAGATTCAGCCAGCCTCGACGAGTGTCCGTTAGTCTGGAAGAGATTCAGCCAGCCTCAACGAGTGTCCATCAATCAAGAAGAGATTCAGGTATTCTTGAAAATATTTATGGAAAACACCATCATGGAAGCCACTAACACTGTTCATCTATGCTACTTGTATCAGATGCATCATCATTAAATGCAGAAAACGATTCATCTATGTATCATCTATATAAATTGGAGGTAGCATAGGTGGGCAAGGGTGGCAATCAGAGCTACAACTGAATATGCTTACTGTATCACTTGCATCCGACCTTTGTGTTAGGTCCTTATTGCGTCTAGCTTCACCAATATTATGACCCTTATGTTCTTCAAACAATAAGGTTTGAATTTCACCAACAGAGCACGATCTTTCAACACCATGTCGGACAGGTGTTTAGGAGCCAGAGGCGCATGCACCACCCATGGTTGCTCACTCAGTACTAACCCAGCCAGCAGCTCTAGGGCATTCTGGGAATTTTTCGAAGATGGCTGCTTCTCACTGGAGGTCCTAAGAGTTCATTTCGTACACAACCAACCGCGCACACATTTAGAATGGGTACGAAAAATCAAAAGGAGCTTTCTCAGTTGGCGCAGTTTCCCACTGACCGAGAATACTCGGTTGGCGCAGTTTAGTGGTTAATCTAACTTATAACTTTAAGAAAGTAATTTCTAGCAAAATTAAAGATGTTTACAGATACATTGTAAGAAACTATAAAAATACATTGTAAGAAGGCATAAAAAACCAGCGTTGAATGTAACGAAACGCCATTTTCTCGCTTAGCCCTGGAGGCTCCCTGGAGCTTATCAGGCTAATGAATATTATATTAGACCGGGACATTAGCTAAGGAGTTCAGACCTACGAGGGGACCAGCGCCAGAACCTGGCCCCTTCAGAGAGGTTTCAGGGAGCAATGGCCCTGGAAAACCCCCCTTGTGGTTGGGGGTTTTCCTTATCTACCATCGACCAGGGTTAGGCACCCAGAAAAGTAGGCATAACAAAACAAACCCCACATGGTAAAAAAATTAAAACAGAAAACCAGAGGTAGAAACTCCCTACAATCCCAAGGAAACAAGAAAACAAGCAAATATCACACTTTACTGCTGCGCCGATCATTTGCACAGCCCTCCTCACCCCGAGAGGGGGAGAGGGTGGGGGCCCTGGACCTCTCCACACTGGCTGCCTAGCATTAGTTCAGAAGCTAAGCTTCAACCAACACGAAAAAACTGCCAATCGGTGAGAGGGAGGGTTGCCAGGGAGCCTCCAGGGCTCACCCAGAAAATGGTGTTTCATAACATTCAACACTGGTTTTCTGTGGGGAGCCCCTATTGCTCCCTGGAGCTTAATACCCAAAGAGAAGGAAAAGAAAGGGCTGACCCAGGAGGCGGCAGCCACAAACTCTGCAACATGAAGCCGAGACAACAGGCTGCAACTTGCGACACAAGGCAACACAAGAATGCACAGGAGCAGACACGCACATAAAAAATGGACGACCAGGAACCTGTGCGACCCCTAAATCCTCGCGCCCAAAACGAGCCCTAGCACCTGCCACCAACACGGCAGCTAAAGCTGCAAACAACCAAACAGCACAGGCGAAAGGATAGATCGCATGCTGGTAGACTTGAAAACTCTGCGTATGACCTGGGAGACCCGAGCCCTGAAACATGGAATGAGAGGCTACCACAAACCGAGGAGAAGAAGATAAGAGGGCACCCTGATCAAGGACCAGGACAGCTCAGGTGACGCATGAGCAGGCCGAAGTGAAACAAAACACAAGAAAACGTACCGAACAGGGAAGATGGGACGTCCCTCCCGAACGCAAGCCGGAGCGGCTCCGCCAGTGCCGCATGGTATGAGGCAACAGTAAGAACCATCAAATAACAGTCCTAAAAACCCAAGATAGTACAAGACAACCCGGTGTGAAAGAGAAGACAACCTACGAAGATGAAGAAAATGGGGAATAGAAACACCAGGA
>WNGS01157993.1:12778-50740 GCA_020271785.1 Procambarus virginalis
AAAAAAATCTGAGCATTAAGAACACTGATATCGTTTCCTTTGTTACCATAGTGCATGAGATGTTGATAATGCCTGCACGGTGCTTCAGATGTGTTACCATAGTGCCATAGTGCAGGAGAAGTTGATAATAGTGTGTATTCACTTGAACGAACTATATGGGGGGAGGTCAAGTTGTTCCTCTGCTGAATTCGTTCTACCCGTCAGCCCCACGCTGTCTCACTCTTCCATCTGAAGAGAAAAAAAACAATCCTACATCCAATATAAACAAAAAATCACAGCATATCTATTTGTTATAATTTATCATTTTTAACATGGCACATGATAGAACGATAACTAGTGAACAATTCCATATCAAAATCATAACTATGTTGTAATTATTTGAGACTGCAAAAACCCTGCAATGAATGTAATGAAACGCCATTTTCTGGGCGAGTCCCGGAGGCTCCCCGGAGCTATCCCAGGCTGATATGCTAATGTCAGACTTTGGCATCAGTCATGTGTATGGAGTTCTTAGGCCTACAGGGGACCACGGGCAGAACCGGGCCCCCTCAGGAGGGCAAGGGGAGCATGGCCATAGAAACCTCCGTGTGGTTGGAAGCATTCTATGTCTGCCATCGACCGGATCAGGCACCCAAAAAGCTAAGTGCCTCAAACAAACCCCTATTCTGGTTAAAATTGCTACCACAAGCCGAACTAGTGGATAGAACTCCCCCAACAGAAAAACAAGCAAACTAGTGTGATGTCACACGTCGCTGCGCCGCTGTCTGCGCAGCTCCCTCCTCCCGGGTGGGGGAAGGGGGAGCCCCATACCCTTCATGTCGGCTACCCACACCTTAGTTCTGAGGCAGGATGTCAAAAACACAAAAGAAACGCCGACCAGAGGGAGGGAGGGAGGGAGGGAGGGAGGGAGGGAGGGAGGGAGGGAGGGATGCCAGGGAGCCTCCGGGACTCGCCCAGAAAATGGCGTTACATTACATTCAACACGGGTTTTCTGGGGAAGCCATGTCAGCTCCCCAGAGCTAACTACCCACAGACAGAAAAAAAAGAGGGACTTACCCGGGAGGAGGTCGTCGCTCACTCCTCAACTCGAAGTCGAGACAACTGGCTGCAACTGCCAACCCAAAGCAACTCAGTCCCGACGGGGTCTAGGGACATTCACGAGGTAACGAGCAGCCAGGACCCTGTTCGACCGCCAAGAACCCCGAACCCGAATATCAGACCAAAACATATTTCCAAAGAGGGCAGCAAGAGCTGCGAACTTACGGACGTCATGGGCAAAGGGATAGACTGCAGGCTGGCTGGATTTGATAACCCTGCGGACGACCTGGGAGACCCGAACCCGCGAACAGGGAAGAAGAGAAACCAGATCAACCCAAATAGCATCCCCAGATACAAAAGCCGTGGCACGCAAATAACGGCAAAGCGCCGCAACCGGACACAAAGCATGATGCACCCCTGGCCGTACCAACTGAGCATCCACCACCCACAGACCCCTCCAGAACGCAGCAGTCTCATTCTTCACCAGAAAAGAAGGAGACAGCTGCAAGCGAACAAAACAATCACCACGACCAAAAGAGCAGAAACCCCTGCGCCGGAGAAGAGCATGAAGCTCCCTGACCCGACCCCCAGAGACTAATGCCAACAAGAAACGAGCCTTGGAGAAACAATCCCAGACCGAAGGGGGAACAACGAAACGAAGAGACGAAAGGTAAGCGAGCACTCTGTCCAAAGACCAGGATGGCTCAAGCGGCGCGTGAGCAGGCCGGAGGTGAAACAAAGCACGAGACAGCTTGCGAAACGGTGTAGACGTAGCATCGATACCGAAGGCAAGCTAAGCAGCTCTGCCAGCGCCGCACGATACGAGGCGACAGTGTTAGGCATAAGATAATGGTCCTGAAACAACCAACAGAGAAAGGACAAGACCACCCTAACAGACAACGAACTAACACGACGAAGACGCAAAAAGAAACAGAAGGACCGCCAGGAAGCTTCATACTGCCGCCGAGAAGCCCTCGGGTGGGAGACCAACAAGGCCACCTGATCACCATAGAGATGATGATTGACTCGAGTAAAAAAAACCACACGCGAAGACTCGAGGAGAAGATCGAACCAGGCACGTGACGTACCGGCCCAATCTGCTGAAAGAGGCGGAGCCACGGGAAAACCCTCGGATTTGGACACCGAGCAAGCAGCGCCTGAAACCAAGGCTGGCCGGCCACCAAGGGGCCAGAAGGACAACTCTCCCCTGGTAAGTCTCCAAGCGAGTCAGGACCTGGAGCAACAGCTGAACCGGGGGAAAGAGGTACAGGAACCCCCTACCTCGACCAGTCCAGCCTAATGTCATCGACCCCGACGGCCTCACGATTGGGGAAGGGCGCTGCACACACGGGAAGGTGACTCGACCACGCTGACGCGAAGAGGTCCACCTCGGGGCGCCCGAACATCTCACAAAGCCAATGGAAGGAAGCATCGCAGACCGTCCACTCTGTGGAGAGGGGAACGAAGCGAGACAGGCCGTCGGCCAAGAAGTTGGACACTCCCTACACGTGAACTGCCAGGAGAGCCAAACCCCGAGAACTCAGCAGACGAGTCACCTGAAGTGACCAGCCCCAAATAGACAAGGACCGCATCGAACCTCTGCGGTTCAGTCAACGAACCACTGGAGAGCAGTCCGAATGGAGCCAAATCGTTGATTCGCGGATGACCCGAATCCTCCGAAAAGCAAACCACACCGCCGCGAACTCCGGCACCGTGCTGTGAGCTCGACGGAAGGACGGACCCCACCGCCCCTGGCCGGCCTGGTGAGCACTGGTCACAAAGCCCTAGCCGAGAGACGACGCATCCATGTACACATCGAGCGAGGGCTCGGGTAGACGCCAAGGCACTGAACCCCGAAAAACCCGAAGAGGAAGCCGGCGACGCAGCAGCCGACGCAAGGCCCCCAGGGGTCGAACCTAGCAATTGTGAGAGGCGGAAGGGGAAACCCCGAAGGAACCAGAACACCCGACGAAGCCAAACCCGACCCGGCGGGTAAACTACCATCGTGAAGTTCAGGCTCCTGCACAGCCCCTCAAGCAACCTCCGGGTGACCTGAGGGCCCACCAAAAACAGACGAAGGCGGGACCGCAGACGCAGGAGGGACTCCGGAGGGAGAGACAAGGAAGTGGTACGAGAGTTCCAAACAAGACTCAGCAAAGTCCAAACCTGAGAGGGGACCAGATAGGACTTCCTCCAGTTCACCAAGAACCCGAACCCGGCGAGCTAGGAAAGAACCAAATCCCTGCCTAGCAAGCAAGCTGACCGGCTGGGAGCCCAAACCAGCCAGTCGTCGAGGTAGGCCAACACCCGAACACCTAAGAGACATAAACGGGCCACCACGACCCGTGTAAGGTGCGTGAACACGCGAGGTGCCAGGTTCAACCCGAACAGGAGACAACAAAAACGGTAACTTAGATGCCCCACAACAAAACTGAGCCAGTCCCGGAACCTCGGATGAATCGGGACATGCCAATTTTTGGATTCCTGGAATGCCAGGAATCCAAAACAAACAAGGGGCAGTCCACTAGCCAGGAAGACTCCAGACCCTCGCAAAGGAGCCAGAAAGGGAACGAGTCCCAAACCTGAACTCGGACGGATCCATTTTCGAGGCATAATCCGGGTCACACAGGAGGTACGTTGCAAGGGCCGCCCGCACCACACCAGGTTGGATGCGATGAGCTGAAAACCTCTGGAAAGACGGAACCGACGCACCCAGGGGAATACACAAGAGAACTGTGCCTACCGCTCTCCATAGTGTATAACAAATCACTGGCAACAGGGGAACTGCCAGATATTTGGAAAGCAGCTAACGTAGTCCCGATATACAAGAAAGGGGATAGACAGGAGGCACTGAACTACAGGCCAGTGTCCCTAACCTGCATACCATGCAAGCTGATGGAGAAGATTGTGCGAAAAAACTAGTGGAGCATCTGGAGCGAAGGAACTTTGTAACACAGCATCAACATGGGTTCAGGGATGGCAGGTCCTGCCTCACAGGGTTACTTGAATTCTACGACCAGGCAACAAAAATAAGGCAAGAAAGAGAAGGGTGGGCAGACTGCATATTTTTGGATTGTCAGAAAGCCTTTGATACAGTGCCACACAAGAGGCTAGTGCGAAAGTTGGAGATGCAGGCTGGAGTGAAAGGGAAGGTACTCCGGTGGATAGAGGAGTACCTAAGCAACAGGAGACAACGAGTCTGTGTGAGGGGTGAAGTCTCAGATTGGCGAGACGTTACAAGTGGAGTCCCGCAGGGGTCAGTCCTTGGACCTATACTGTTTCTGGTATATGTAAATGATCTCCCAGAGGGTATAGATTCGTTCCTCTCAATGTTTGCCGACGATGCAAAAATTATGAGGAGGATTGAAACAGAGGATGATAGTAGGAGGCTACAAGATGACCTAGATAGACTGAGTGAATGGTCCAACAAATGGCTGTTGAAGTTCAACCCAAGTAAATGCAAAGTAATGAAACTAGGCAGTGGAAAAAGGAGGCCAGACACAGGATACAGAATAGGTGATGAAGTACTTAATGAAACAGACAGAGAGAAAGATCTAGGAGTTGATATCACACCAAACCTGTCTCCTGAAGCCCACATAAAGAGAATAACGTCTGCGGCATATGCGAGGCTGGCTAACATCAGAACGGCGTTCAGGAACCTGTGTAAGGAATCATTCAGAATCTTGTACACCACATATTTAAGACCAATCCTGGAGTACGCGGCCCCAGCATGGAACCCGTACCTTGTCAAGCACAAGACGAAGCTGGAAAAAGTCCAAAGGTATGCTACTAGACTAGTCCCAGAACTAAGAGGCATGAGTTATGAGGAAAAGCTGCGGGAAATGCAACTTACGACACTGGAAGACAGAAGAGTAAGGGGGGACATGATCACAACCTACAAAATCCTCAGGGGAATTGACCGGGTAAACAAGGATGAACTATTCAACACTGAAGGGGCGCGAACAAGGGGACACAGGTGGAAGCTGAGTACCCAAATGAGCCACAGAGACATTAGAAAGAACTTTTTCAATGTCAGAGTAGTTAGTAAATGGAATGCACTAGGAAGTGATGTGGTGGAGGCTGACTCCATACACAGTTTCAAATGTAGATATGATAGAGCCCAGTAGGCTCAGGAATCTGTACACCAGTTGATTGACAGTTGAGAGGCGGGACCAAAGAGCCAAAGCTCAACCCCCGCAAGCACAATTAGGTGAGTACACAACCGAACCCGAGAAGGGGCCGACACCAAATCCAACTCGTACGCAGAGGGGGGATAAGAAACCCCCACACCCTGAAACAACAAGCCCCGCTCAGAGGGAAGAAAAAACCCAGGTGGGGTCCAGCGGGGCCCAATGCCCTCAAGTCAGCCCCTCCCCAGCCACGAGGTCCTTCACAGCAGGACCTGGGGCCGAGTCCTCTCTCCCCAAGCACCCACCCCACAAGACAAGGACGGAGCAGCCGTAGAAGCCAGAAGAAAGAGGGTTCACTGGTCAGACCCAGAAGCTTTGGCCGGGAGACAAGACTCGAATGCCTCTGCCGCCCTCCCGGAAGGGGCATCCCCCGAAGCTGCCCGAGTCTCGAGATCAAGTGATGCCCCTGCCCCTTAAGTAATAATAACCCCCTGCTCCGACTCCGAAATCCTCAGATGCTTAGGGGCCGGAAGCAGGGGAGGGGGAGGACCAGAACGAACAACAGAAGGGGAAGGACGAGGAGGTGCGGACTGAACCAGGATCGAAGCGACCCCCACCCCCACGTCCGGGTCTCGAAAAGCAAAGCTGGGCAGCCCTGGGGCATCTGGGTGAGCAACCAACTGAGCGCGTTGCAACAGATGAAACCTAGCTTGTATGTGCGGCCTGTACCCGAATAGAATCATCAGAGGATTGGGTAAATTGAGTCACAAGCAAGTAGCAACACTCACAGGACTCAGGGTCAAAAGTATTACCAACCCAACAGGCAGCGTGGCAGAGGCAAAAACAATGAGGATCACCCCGAGACAGGGGGGATCGAGCAACCTTCAAACTCACACACAGCGAGCGGGTACTCCGGGGTCACATCCATCACCTCATGCGCCCCCTAGGAGGTTCCCAGGGTCCTGAGCGTTTACTTTAAGATGACTCGCACTCGGGTAGTCCCAGGCAGGGTGCGGCTAACCGGCGCCCAAAACTACCAAGCAAACTTCTATAGCTGTACCTCAGGGACGTGTACACTCACATGGACCTAGCTGGGGGCGCCACCGAGGAGAACCATGGAAGGGCAAACACCTGTGGAATAAGAGGGCAGAACCCCCCACAAGGCAAAAACAAAAAGAAAAACAAAACTCCGCAAGAGGACAGCGATTCCCAAGGAACAGAGTCAGCCGCTATTTCGGGAATACAAAGCTGCGCAGCACCCTGCACCCCTACCAGTGCAAACTGCCTATTACCTGCAGGTAACGAGGGATAACAAAACACCTAAGAGCCTATCAGGCGGCCGAAAAAAACAACGGTAGAACGGACCTGCAAAGGCAGATCCCAAGGAGCCTGTGGAAGGTGGCCCCAAGTTCCAAGGGCATTACTGTAACCCTGCGATTATCCGGGATTCGAACATCCAGAAAACGCCCTTATACGGCCAAAATCGTGACCGGATAGAGTTATCTCAATATCCGGCTAAAATGACCACAGGAGCCGGATAAAATATCGGAGCCGGCTAATTGCCGCCAATGTTACACTATCTGGACAGTCAGCCGGATAATCATGGAATTGTCCGTATATGAAAACCATGAGGCGGGCCGTACCGTATTAATCCCGTCTGCCTGTGGTATGAGGTGCATGGTGTAGGAGGGGGTGGGCGAGTGGTGTCGGGAGAGAGGGGAGTAATGGGAGGGACCACCTGGGGGGATAAGGGGGGATGGGGAGCGGCCTATACACTACAGTACAGGAATTACCATCGATTTTAGAACAATTCATCATAGCCAAAGTCAAAAGAAATACTAGTAATTATATAATAAAAAATACCATACAAGTTTCCTAAAAACAATTTGCACAGGCTGAAGTTTCCTTCAAAAATATATATTTTTTTCCCTGCTGGCAGCCTACGTAACGTGCCTCCTCCCTGCCCCAACTGGACCCGTCCAGGCCTGGTCAACCCAGGTGCTCTCTACCCTCGTGTTACACCACAGTGTCGCGCCATTAGTGAAATATTTTTTTAAATAACTTTTTTATTTTCATAATAACTTTGAACATTTTTGGCCATGACTGTCTGGTAGCAGCATGAATCGTTCTGGAGGTGTTAAGAGGAAGAAGGTTGTCTTAACAATTAAGGACAAGCTACGTGTTATACAACTTTGTGAAAATGGCCGGTCGACCTCAAGTGTTGCCAAGGAATTTAATATAGGCACTAGTACTGTTTCTGATATAATGAAACAAAAAGAGAAACTTATGAAAATCATTTAAACCTGTGAAAGTGAAGGTGCAAGCACTAGCAGAGGGTGTGGTAGAAAGACTATGAAAACTTTGACGCATGTACAGTTGGATGAGGCTGTGTACAAGTGGTTTGCTCAGCAACGCACAGCTGGCGTGACAATTCGCAGCCAGAAATACAAAATGCTGCAAGCAGGCTTGCTGCAAGCCTTGGAATAAAGGATTTCGAAGCGAGTGAAGGGTGGGTTGCAAGGTTCAAGGGTAGGCACAATATTGTGAAGAGGAAAATTGTCGGTGAAAAATTGAGTGCAGATGAAAGCAGTGTAGAACCATTTAAACAGAAATTAAGAGCATACATTGTAGCAAATAATTTATATTCGTATCAAATTCATAATGCAGATGAAACTGGGTTGTATTGGAGGAGTTTACCAGAAAAAACTCTAGCAATGAGGATTGAGGGTTGTATGCCAGGACGTAAGGTCAACAAGGACAGGCTCTCGGCCATGATGTGTGCGAATGCCGACGGCACAGACAGAATCACGTGTGCAATTGTTGGCAAATCTAAGAAACCAAGAGCCTTGCAACATTGCATGGACAGACTACCAGTCAAATATTATAGCTCACAAAATGCATGGTTTACACGAAATCTTTCTTTCCTGCTTTCATGACGTGTTCTGCAGGGAAGTTCGTGCCTATCAAGTTAAGAAACTCAAAATAAGGCCAAGCGAAGTTCGGGCTTTGCTGCTGCTTGATAATGCGCCTGCCCACTCCAAAATTGACACGTTAACCTCACAAGATGGCAAGATAACGTGTATGGCACTTCCTCCTAACACAACCTCTCTCATTCAGCCTATGGATCAGGGTTCTGTGCCACGAAGAGGTTGTACACCAAAAAGATGCTAAACGAAGTTTTGGGGGTTCTGCCTCTTCCGGAAGATATTGAACTCGGTGTGGATAACAGGGCTAAAAAAAAAAACTTCAGAATTTGAAGAACTATACAATCAAGAAAGCCATCTATAACTGGGCCAAGGTGTGGAGTGAATTAAAGGAATCGACTTTGAAAAATTCCTGGAAAAAACTCCTCATATCTACGGTCAGCAATGAGGAGGATGCAGAAATGGATTTTGAAGGATTTACATATGAAATCCATGGAATGTTTAGAAATGCCGGCAAAAACTTAGAATGAAAAGATGTGGTTGATTGGCTTGAAAAAGATGCCAATGACCCAGGATATGGTGTGATGATTGAAGACGAGATTCTCCAGTCTGTTACTGGTGAGGTCGACGTAGAGATGGAGGATGAAGAAGGAAGTGAAGAACCAACACCAATGACCACGAAATACAGTGAACTCATGTCTTCTGTTGACTTGTTAATTAATTTTTCATCTAACTGTGCTCATCCAGAAGTTGGAAACATGTATCAATACCTGAGGTGAACAAAAGAGCTGATCATACAACTGGCCAGTGAACACAGAAGGCAAGCAACACTTGATTCTTATATGGTACGAAGATCAAACCAAGCACCTTCAACAAGAGAGGCAGCACACGCAACGCAAGTGCCTTCAACAAGTGGGGCGTCAGAGGCAAGCCCAGCACCTTCAACAAGTGAGGCGTTACAGGTAAGCCAAATGCCTTCAACCAGTGAGGCTTCCGCAGCTGGCAGTCAAAACTAACTTTGCCTAATGAACTGTACAGTAATTTTAAGTGTTAATTTTAGTGTTGTGTTAGTATAAGTTACGTAAATTGTCAAGAATTTTTAACTTCAAGGTGTGGCATCAATCAAGAAGACGAACAACAACAAAGTAAGTTGAGGTTTCTAGTTGAATATTTAATAATTATATGTGGCAAGGCAATTCAAATTATGTTGTTTGTAGTATAAAAATAGTTGGAAATGGTTAGTTTTGGACTCGTAGGTGAAAAAGTACCATTATCCAGAAAATGTGATAATCCGGCTGGGGGTCCTTCCCATATAGTCCGGATGATCGAGTGGAGACAGTACTTACAGGGCACCTAAGGAAGGCACATGCAGCCCGAGTACTGAAGATAACTCCTGGCTCTCGCACCCACAGAAAACAAACACCACACACAAAGCACTGTGCTGTAGCGACACCGGAGCCAGAGCACACGACCTTCGCCTATAGCATCAGCCTCAAGAACAGAGGTGTGGGTAGCCGGCATGAAGGGTCTGGGGCTTCCGCTTCCCCCTCCCGGGGAGGGGGGAGCTGTATAGACAGCGGCGCGGCAACGTGTGACGTCACACTAGTTTGCTTGTTTTTCTGTTGGGGAGTTCTATCTACTAGTTCGGCTTTTAGTAGCAATTTAACCAGAATAGGGGTTTGTTTTGGGGCGCTTACCTTCTAGGTGCCTGATCTGGTCGATGCAGACATAGAATGCTTCCAACCACACGGAGCCATTGCTCCCCTTTCTTCTCTGAGGGGGGCCCGGTTCTGGCCTTGGTCCCGGTAGGCCTAAGAACTCCATAAANAGATGCAGGATACCCAACAAGAAGCTATCGCCGATTATGTCGGGGGCCCCCCCTAGGGGTGCGTCGCGAGTATACACCCCACAAACGGCAACTTAAGACCGTCAGTCTGTCGAGATCGGGTTCAGTGACGAAAGGAGGATTGACAATAAAAGGTTCCCTCACTCTCGACGTGGGTACTACAGTTCTACGGGTGCAAGAGTATGCCTCCTCAAGCACCCGGGCGTGAAAATAGACGAAGTCCAAAGGAATAACCAAAACAAGCAAAAGGCCGGCAGGAAATGACAAGCAGATAGAAGAAGAGGGGGAGAAAAACGAAACAGAAGGAAAAGGAAAAGTCATTCAGCACAATTAGAGAGGACAGCAGCAAAAGCACAAGGCTACAAAAGGCAAACTCTTCCCAAAGCCGTGGCAACTCTTGCCGAGGACAAAGACAAACTCTTTAGCGCGGGTGGAACACGAACAAGGGGACACAGGTGGAAACTTAGTACCCAGATGAGTCACAGAGATGTTAGAAAGAATTTTTTTCAGTGTCAGGGTAGTTAACAAATGGAATGCATTAAGTAGTGTTGTGGTGGAGACAGACTCCATACACAGTTTCAAATGTAGATATGATAGAGCCCAATAGACTCAGGAATCTGTACACCAGTTGATTGACAGTTGAGAGGCGGGACTAAAGAACCAGAGCTCAAGCCCCGCAAACACAACTAGGTGAGTACAACTAGACGAGTACAGAGGACTGTCCCAAGGAGCATCACACTCCGGCAGCCGCCCACCAAGCCCCCCTCACGGCAACAACGAGCTGAACAGGGAGGGGGGGGGAAGGAGGGTGAAGAAAGCAGTGAAGAACCAACACCAATGACCACAATATACAGTGTACTCATGACCTATGTTAACGAATTAATAAATTTTTCACCCAATTGTGCTCATCCAGAAGTTGGAAACATGTATCAGTACCTGAGGCGAACCAAAGAGCTGATCATACAACTGGCCAGTGAACACAGAAGGCAAGCTACACTTGATTGTTATATGGTACAAAAATCAAGCCAAGCACCTTCAACAAGTGGGGTGTCACAGGAAACCCAAGCACCTTCAACAAGCGAGGCGTTACAGGCAAGCCAAATGCCTTCAACCAGGTAGGCTTCCGCAGCTGGCAGTCAAAACTAACTTTTCTTTACGAACTGTACAGTAATTTTAAGTGTTAATTTTAGTGCTGTGTTAGTATAGGTTATGTAAATTGTCAAGAATTTTTAACTTCAAGATGTGTGGCATCAATCAAGAAGATGAACAACAACAAGATAAGTTGAGGTTTCTAGTTGAATATTTAATAATTATATGTGGTAAAGGCAATTCAAATTATGTTGTTTGTAGTATAAAAATAGTTGGAAATGGTTAATTTTGGACTCAGAGGTGAAAAAGTACCATTATCCGGAACACGTGACTATCTGGCTAGGGGTCCTTTCCATATAGTCTGGATAATCAAGTGGAGATGGTATATGAAGTTTCTGAAAATAAGATCAAAGGGAATGAAACAAATGACAATTAAAAAGTCTTTTGCAAAGGTTCCAAAAAAGCTTGCATTGCCTCACCTGCAACTAACTCATCACATGTTGACCTAAATGTGTCAACATCTGAGGTTACCTTATCACCAATATTCTCCACTTCAGGGAACCCAACACCAACATCCACCACCACTTCTTCCATGTAAATAACTATGCTACATCAACAATGATCATCAGGATTTCTTTTCCTAACAAGTACAAACAAAATACTGTCGCATTTATGCTATGAACCTGTCGATTTTTCCCTTAGATTTCTTTCCAACACTTCTCGTTTATATATTTTTCCTACATTTCTTATTTACGAACTTACATGGTAACCGACAGGTCTCATCCCCCCAAGGGGGTTCGTAAAGCCAGTGGTCCTCTGTATTAAAATTAACCACTGGACTGCGCCAACCGAGAAAAACTCGGTCGGTGGGAAACTGCGCCAACCGAGAAATCTATTTTATATTATTTCGTACCCATTCAAAATGTGTGTGTGGTAGATAGTGTACGAAATGGACTCTTAGGACCTCCAGTGAGAGGCAGCCATCTTTGAAAAATTCCAAGAAAGCCCTAGGGGCTGCTAAGTGGGCTAGCACTGATTGAGCAACCATGGGTGGCGCATGCGCCTCTGGCCCCCAAACACCTGTCTGATGCTGTGTTGAAAGATCGTGCCCTGTTGGTGAAATTCAGACCTTATTGTTTGAAGAACGTAAGGGTCAGGATATTGGTGAAGCTAGGCGCAATAAGGACCTAACACAGAGGTTGGATGCATGTGATACAGCACCTATGAGGACAATACAGCAAGAGTATCCAGTTGTAGCTCTGAGCGCCACCCTTGCCCACCTATGCCATCTCCAATTTATATAGATGATACACAGATGAATCGTTTTCTGTATTCAGTGATGATGCATCCGATATAAGTAGCATAGATGAACAGTGTTAGCGACTTTCATGGTGGTGTTTTCCATAGATATTTTCATTAATAGCCGAATCTTTTCTAGATTGACAGACACTCTTTGATGTTGGCCGATTCTCTCTCAGAATGCCTGAATCTCTTCCAGATTAACTGACACTCTTCGAAGTTGGCTGAATCTCTTCCAGTATGGGGACCTTACAAAACGACTGTTTCAAGACTACCTCACAAATTGATCTTTTCCTTTAATCTTTTCAAGACTACCTTATGCTTTACAAGTGTAACACTGTAAAGGTGTTTGGTTTATTTTTATTTAATACATACATGGAGATATATCGAGTCACAGACAAGGATTTGACAGACGCCAACTTGTCTGGCCTAGATCTCACACCTCTAAGTGTTAATTGACAACCAAGTGACCTGAGGTCAGCCAGGCGAATCTCACCTGGCTCTCGCTAATCTTATAATTGAGCCGGGTAGCCTTCAAACATGCCGACGTTTAAGGAGTGGCTTGGTAGAGTGCCGGAGGCTATCTACTTATGGGCGGAGTTAGCTACCAGGTTTCCCAATATATACTCGGAGAGATATCGATTCAGGAGAGGAGAAGGACAGAAGAACAGACAGCAGCGGCCACCCGTCCACACAGGCGGTCAGCCGGTGGGGCGGGACAGTCTCTGTCAACTACAGACCTCCCCCCCCCCTCTCTATTCCCTTGGTGAGTTGAACATTGAGGGACTTTGTCGTGTTCACTAAACAGGTGTTGTGTGATGATCAGGGGCAGTCGAGTTGTAGGGTTCTCGAATTCTTGGATGATGACTCACTTAAACTATTAAGCTTGACCATTTATACTTGCTTAAATTATTGATACTTACCATATGAAATATAAGTGAATTTATACATTTAACTGGTCTTTAACTTTGTTCCCTAGAATTTTGAATGAGTACATGATACAGAGGGAGCATACCTCTTGAAACATCTTTGAGGGTATTATGTTGATACAGACAAGTTCCATTCCTTGTCTTGTATGTAGATGATCTAGAATGGATGGTGGCAGCATTTTCTATCTTCTATTTTCTACTTCTACTATTTTCAATTTTCTATTTCATCTTCTACTATCTACTCTTCTACTTCTACTATCTACTTTCCTACTTCTACCTATCTACCCTTCTACCTATCTGCCCTTCTACCTCTTCTACTTCTCCTACTCACTTCCAACTCGCTCTATATAACACTTCTTCCCCCCCCCCGTTACACAAGCTTGGCTACATACCACCTACAAGTACTAAAGCCAAGAGTGTACGTGAGTGTGTTATTTGCAAGCACATAGAACAAAGAAACAGGAAGCGAAAATCTATTTGTACCTGGTGCAACGAGAGCAAAGTCGCGCTGTGTACCATGGACAGTTTCACTGATTATTACTCACTTCCAAAGTACTGAGTGTGTAATACAGTGTTACTGTGTAAATAGTGTGTGAAACTGTACATATTGTAATTTTAGTAAATTTTTAACAAGCAATATTGCAACAATAAACATTTATTGTGGATACATTACTGACACTTGTATTACAGTTCCATGGAACATTATGAACGTTTTACTGTATACATATTGTCAAGGACACAAAAATGCATTATATACAATAAAAAACTAATAAAACTGCATTGGAAATACATAGAACAAATAATTGAAAATATATTTGTGGCAACTCGCAGTGTTTGAATGGGCTGGGTGACCGCCTCTGGGAGCCTCACGCACGGGGCGACCAGCACTTGATGATGTCACAGCACATCTTGTCCACGTCCCCACAGCCAAAGTAAGTGGAATTTGTTATTTATTTTTACATAGACATGTTCAGGGAAGGGAATTTATCATTTTACAAAGAAAAAAATGGGGGGGGGGGGCACGACACTATTTCATGCGCACAGGAGGCGTATCATAATAAACTCGGCACATCACAGTGGTTAACTAAATGCAAATTCTATCAGGTTTCATGTCTTATTGTACATGATTTACATTAAAAGCTTTTAGACACACAATATTCAACTGATATTTACACTGTATGAATCCTGATGTGCTTTAATAGACTTGCTTTTGTTGAAGACTTTTTTTTCACTCTGAACAGTGATATGGTTTCTCTCCTGTATGAATCCTAATGTGTGATATTAGATCTGATTTTTGTGAAAAGTCTTTTTGACACTCTGAACAGTGATATGGTTTCTCTCCTGTATGAATCCTCATGTGTTTTATTAGATATGATTTTTGAGAAAAGTCTTTTTGACACACTGCACAGCGATATGGTTTCTCTCCTGTATGAATCCTCATGTGTTTTATTAGAGTTGATTTTCGTGAAAAGACTTTTTGACACACTGAACAATGATATGGTTTCTCTCCTGTATGAATCCTCATGTGTGTTATTAGATGTGATTTTTGTGAAAAGTCTTTTTGACACTCTGAACAGTGATATGGTTTCTCTCCTGTATGAATCCTAATGTGTGATATTATATCTGATTTTTGTATAAAGTCTTTTTTACAATCTGAACAGTGATATGGTTTCTCTCCTGTATGAATCCTCATGTGTTTTATTAGATGTGATTTTTGTGAAAAGTCTTTTTGACACACTGAACAGTGATATGGGTTCTCTCCTGTATGTTTCCTCATATGCACTATTAACAATGATTTGTATTTAAAGTCTTTTAGACATACTCTACAGTGATATGGCTTTTCTCCTAAATGAGCACTCATATTTAATTTTTTATATTTTTAAAGTAGTTTAGACAATGAACATTTAATATTGATTTTCTTCTCTAAAAATGTTTTTGTATGCTATTATACAAGATATTTTCTTAAAATAATTTTGAACATTCAACACATGAACATGAAGTTTTGCTATTGAATAAGTATTTGTACAGATTACCAAGATTAACTAAATGTAAATTCTATCATATGTTTTACTATACTCGATTTACATGAAAAGTCTTTTTAACACTCTGAACAGTGATATAGTTTCTCTCCTGTATGAATCCTCACGTGTCTTATTACACTTCCTTTTGTTTAAAATTGTTTTTCAAATTTTTTTTTTTTAAGAAGTAAATAAATGTATTTACCTTCAGGCTAAAGTTATGTGATCCAAAAACCCTAAGTACTCTATTGTCTAATGAATTATCCTACATTTCATTAGTTAAGTCTTATAGACAATTATTATTGGTATTTTTCTCCTAAATACATTTTTGCATTATTTATAAATATTAGAGAAAAATCTTAGTTACATATTCATGATGACTTAAAATGGATGACCTTTTGTTCATTACTAAAACAATTATTTTTAAAAGATGCATAAAACACTTGGACTGTCAAATGCATAAATAATTACATTTCAAAGACACAAGAGAATGGAAAAATTGTACAATATGCAAACCACTTGTATTATTCATAAATAATAAGATAATACTGTGCTTATTATATTAGAAAATATAGTAGACATAAAATAAACTGTACTCTATAATATTTCCTGTGAATCAGCAAGTGCAAAAGCAAACATCCAAATGTACTTTTCCACATGTGTTCACCAGGAGGAAAGCTAGTGTCTGTACAATTTTATAAACAAGCAAAACAAACTCCGTGGCAAGTCTTTTTTTAAGATTTAACTAAATGTCTAAAAAATATTCAGAATTATATTATAATATTAATACCTAAAATACCTAATAAAACACAAACAAACAAAAAAGGAAGGGGGTGGTAGGATAAAAGAACAGAAACAATATTAGACGAGACCTAAAAATTCCCTAATGCGTTATGCGTCCTTTCCTCCAANCAAAGCACGATAGAGGCGAGGTGAGGATGCTGTAAGGATCGCGCTAGATAGCGAAGACTGTAACGATCACGGCGATCCTGGAGAGACAGAAAGCCAGTGTCAGCGTACAAACTGAGGGTAGGAGTGGAACGAAAGCACCAGAGCTGAGGCGCAACCCAGTATGGTGCAAAGGATCAAGACGGTGAAGAGTAGAAGGAGAAGCAGAAGAGTATGCAGACACCATAATCAAGCTTAGACAGCACGAGAGAGGAATGCAAATAGAGGAGCGTGCGCCTATCCGCTCCCCAAGAAGTATGGGACAAAACCTTAAGTAGGTTAAGGCCTTAGAGCATTCCACACGGAGGTAAGAGACATGGGGCGACCAAGACAAACGAGTGTCAAAAAATAACCCCAAAAGCTTACGGAATCCTTGTACTCAAGGGGATGACCATAAAGTGACAAAGAGGGACGAAGAACGACCCGCTTCCGAGTAAAAGTCATGGCACAAGTCTTAGTAGTAGAGAACTTGAAGCCATGATTGGTGGCCCAAGAGGACACGGCATCAATCGCAAGTTGAAGCCGCCGTTGAAGGAGAGGCGAATCATCACCTCGACAGCAAAGAGTAAGATCGTCAACATAAGAGCGGAGAAGATGCCAGAAGGAAGGGAGGAAAGGAGACCATTGAGGGCAACCAGAAAAGCGTAGTACTCAGAACACTACCTTGGGGCACACCTTCACACTGCCGAAAAGAGGCAGAGAGAGTGGCACCAAGCCTGACTCGAAAGGTACGACGAGAGAGAAAGCTTTGAAGGAAGAGAGGGAGATTACCACGAAGGCCAAAAGAACGAAGTTGGGACAGAATATGGTATCTCCAAGTTGTGTCATAAGCCTTTTCCAGGTCAAAAAGGACAGCAACAACGGAGGTCTTCGCAGCAAAAGCAGTACGAATATAGACCTCCAAGTTCACCAGGACATCAGTCGTGCTGCGGCACTTGCGAAAACCAAATTGAGAAGGAGAGGTGGTGATGGTGTTCCAAGAACCACATCAGACGGACATTTACCATACGCTCAACAGCTTGCAAACACACTCGTGAGAGCAATAGGGCGGAAGTCCTTAGGGGACGTACCGAGAGACCCTGGTTTCCGAATAGGGAGTACAACGGCATCGAGCCAGTCCTCAGGGATGGACGACGACTCCCAGACCTGGTATACAGATTCAGTAAATACTGAAACGTGCACGAGGGAGATGGCGAAGCATCTCATAATGAACGTCATCCGAGCCCGCTGCCGTAGATCCGCAGAGGGCCAGGGCAGACTGAAGTTCAGAAGAGAAAGGATCGTTATAGGGAAGGCAAGATGAGTGTGGAAATCTAAAGGATAAGATTCAAGAACAGGCTTACGGAGAAGGAAGGATTGAGGAAGATGAGAACCAGAGCTAACAGAAGAAAGTGGGAACCCAGTTCGGCCGCGACCTTCACTGGATCCGCCACAAGTCCCACGGAGGTGGAGAACCGGCGAGACATCTGGAACGAACTTGCCCGCAATCTTGCGGATCTTCTTCCAGATCTGCGGTAGAGGAGTATCGGACGTAATGGTGGAAACATAAGATTTCCAACTCTCACGTTTAGCAGTACGGATGGTCCTACGGGCCACCGCACTTGCCTTCCGAAACAGAATAAAAGAATCAGCCGCTGCCGCGGCGGTGTTTTTTCCAGGCTGCACGCTTACAGCGGACAGCCCGAGCACAGTCCGCATTCCACCAGGGAACACACTTCCGTGTGCCCCGGGAGGAAGATGAGGGATAGAGCTGAGGGCAGCGTTGAAGACAGTGTCATAAAAAGGAGGAGGGCGCGAGGAAGAGGCAGAGAGGAGAGGTCAGAGAGAGTAGCACGGAGGGTGAATAGGCACCAGTCAGCCTTGGCAAACTGCCACCTAGGGAAGGAAAGGGGAGGGTGGAAAGAGAAAAAGGAAACGAGGATGGGGAAATGATCACTGTTATGGAGGTCATCAAGAACCTGCCACGTGAAATCTAAGTAGAGGGACGACGAGCAGAGAGAAAGATCAAGACAGGAAAGGGTGCGATTTGAGAGTCCACATGAGTGGGCTCACCAGAATCAGAAGAGATAGAGATGAAGCGAGGACGAACGGTTCGAGAAGACGGCCTCGGGTGTTTGTCAGAACATCACCCCAGAGGGAATGTCGACAGTTGAAATCACCCAAAAGGAGCACTGGCTCTGGCAAGGAGTCCAGGAGGTGCTTAAGATCAGGAAGGAAAGAGGGACATTTGGAGGGAGATAAATGGAACAGACTGTATACCATTTACCCACAAAAACACAGGCAGCAGAACAATGGATAGGGGACGGAAGAAGTAGGGGGACGAAGGAATATCAGAACGAATTAAGAGACCGGTAGAGTTATGGGCCCCAGCAAGAGCTCGGGGGGGGGGAAGAGAAAGAAAGGAATAACCACGAAAGTGACCAGGACGAGCACCAAGCATGGGTTCCTGGAGACAACACAAAGTGGCGTAAGCTGTGTAATGAGAAGTTGGAGTTCATGGAAGTTGGCATAAAATCCACGAATATTCCACTGAAGAATAGACATTATCAAAGAGAAGGGACAGTAACAGAGAACAAGAAAGAAATAAAGGTAAAGAGGAACACAGTTTATTAAAGAATCTCAGGATCAGGTCAGGAGCAGGATCGGATCAGGGTCAGGAGCAGGGTCAGGAGCAGGATCAGGGGTCTGGTCAGGGGTCTGGATCAGGGGTCTGGATCAGGAGCAGGTTGGCAAAATCAGGGTTAGGGGGCATGGGTAAACTTAGTAAGGAAAGAGAGAAGGAGCAAGAGAACAGACCAGAGGCGGACTGACAGAGTCCGGAGGAGGAGGAGACAACTGAGAAGGACAGGCAAGACAGTTGAGGAGGGGGGCGGGCAGAAATCAGGAAGTGCACCTCAGGAAGGGTAGCAACAGAGAGGCAATCGGGGGGCAGAAGAAACCTCCATATCAGAGACAGGGTTCGAAAAAATGCGAAACCTTCTTACCAGCCAGAGAGGAAGGAGAGGAGCCAGGCTTACGTTTCTGACTCGAAGAGACAGGTGTTCCAGTAACAACGTACCGGGCGACAGACTTAATGGTCTCAGCAGAGAGAGGAACGAGAGCGAACACACGAAGATTGCTGGGAGGATGATGGATATCAGCCTGGACCACAGGTGGCGTGGTGGGTCAAGAGACTGGGGGGAGGGTTGGGAAGAAAGAGTGGGGGGGAGATGGGGAAGAAGACAAAGGAGATATAGCGGACTGGGTAGGAAGGGGGGAAATCCCAGATGGAGAACCGGAGGGAGACCATCTGGGACAGGAGGCAAGGAATAGGGGAGGTGGTGGTGGGTGTGGTCGGGTTTAAGGCCTGGAAACGGTTGCGAGACCGAGGAAGACAGGAAGGACGAGGAGAGGTAGAACATAACACGCGAGCTTAGGATACACCCGCAAAGGGGTGAGACGACAACTTGGCGTCTCGCTTCAGGAAAAGACAGACGATCACGGTGCTTCAAGTTGAGGACGGCTTCTTTGAGTTTGTAGTGTACACACGAGCGTGAGAAAGTAGGGTGGGCCTCACCGCAATTGAGGCAGCGAGACTGGGGAGAAGTGCACTCGGACTTAGACGTCTCCACACATGGGGCATAGATACACAGCACTGGTACATTTGAGGACACCGTGCCCGAACTTCCAACACTTATTGCAAAGTCTAGGGGAGGGAATGTACTCCTGAACGGAGCATCTGGCACCAGCAAGAATAGAGGGCGGAAGGGTCCTACTATCAAAGGTGATTGTTACTACTCGAAGGGGCTGACGGCGACGACCATGAGGGGTCTAGTAAACGTGTTCACCTGGAGGACAGAATGGCCTTGGGCTTCGAGGATATGTTTAACATCATGGCAATCTTTGAGGTCCCAAACACCAGTTGCAACATGGTGTGGGAGGAGAACAGTGCCAACACTGGCATTTAACCGAGGGTTTTTGGAGACCTGAACAGGGGTCTCTCCAATGCAGGACAAAGTGGCTAAGCGAGTAGCTGCATCCTGAGAAGGAGCAGTGACGACACGCATATCGTAACTGGTGGAGTTAAAAGTAACAGAGGCATCTACTGAATCAATAAGGTGTTTATGGAGGGAGAAATCATCAGGAGTAGAATCCAGATGGTGGAGATCAAAGTATTTAGCCCACGTAGCGGGACCAAACAAGGCGTTGTAAGTAGTACTGTAACCCCGCGATTATCTGGGATTCGAACATCCGAAAAACGCCTTAATACGGCCAAAATCGCAATCGGATAAAGTTATCACAATATCCGGCCAAAATAGCCACAGGAACCGGATTAACGAGAGTTTGGACGGATAAAATTTTGGGGCCCGGTTAATGTCCTGCCGAAATTACACTATCCGGTGGGTTGCCCGGATGATCGAGTCTTTTTCCGTACATGAAAACATGAGGCGGGCCATACTGTATTAATCCCGTCTGCCCGTGACTCGAGGCGCATGGTGTAGGAGGGGGTGGGGTGGGTGGGTGGTGTCTGGAGGGTGGGAGGAGAGCGTCGGGAGGGACCACCTGTGTACAGGAATTACCATTAATTTTAGAACAAAAACAAATGAAATAAGTACTAGTAATTATGTAATATCAAATAAATAAGTTTTCTAAAAGCAATGTGCACAGGCTGAAGTTTCCTTAAAAAATATTCTTCTGGCAGCCTACGTAAGGTGCTATAGCTGCCCCACGCCAAGTGGACCCGTCCAACACTGGTCAACCCATGTGCGTCCATCCCTCGTGTTATACACAGTGCTGCGCCATTAGTGAAATATTTTTTTAAATAACTTTTTTATTTTCATAGTAACTTTGAACATTTTTGGCCAAGACTATGTCTGGTAGGAGCATCAATTGTTCTGTAGGTGTTAAGAGGAAGAAAGTTGTCCTAACAATTAAAGACAAGTTACTGTTATACACCTCAACAAGTGAGGCGTCACAGTGCTGCGCCATTAGTGAAATATTTTTTGAAATCTTTTTATTTTCATAGTAACTTTGAACATTTTTGGCCAAGACTATGTCTGGTATCAGCATCAATCGTTCTGGAGGTGTTAAGAGGAAGAAGGTTGTCCTGGCAATTAAAGACACGTTACGTGTTGTTCAACCAGTGAGGCGTCACAGGCAGCCAAATGCCTTCAACAAGTGAGGCGCCACAGGCAAGCCAAGCGCCTTCAACAAGTGAGGCACCACAGGGCTAGCCAAGCACCTTCAACAAGTGAGGCGCCACAGGGCTAGCCAAGCGCCTTCAACAAGTGAGGCGCCACAGGCAAGCCAAGCGCCTTCAACAAGTGAGGGCATGCAAGCGCCTTTAACAAGTGAGGCCTCACAGGCAAGCCAAGCACCTTCAACCAGTGAGGCTTCAGCAGCTGGCAGTCAAAACTAACTTTGCTTAATGAACTGTACAGTAATTTTAAGTGTTAATTTTAGTGTTGTGTTAGAATAGGTTACGTAAATTGTTAACAATTCTTAACTTCAAGATGTGTGGCATCAATCAAGAAGACGAACACCAACAAGGTAAGTTGAGGTTTCTAGTTGAACATCTAATAATTATATGTGGCAAGGCAATTCAAATTATGTTTGTAGTATAAAAATTGTTGGAAATGGTCACTTTTGGACTCGTAGGTGAAAAAGTACCATTATCCGAAAAACGTGATAATCCGGTTGGGGGTCCTTCCCATATAGTCCGGATGATCGAGTGGAGACAGTATTACGGAAAGGGATCGTGCGAGTGTGGCCATGGCGGGAACGGCATTGAGAACCCCCAGAGAGAGAGGGGGTTAAAAGGCGCAGTAGTCCCAATGAGAGACGAAGCCGTGCCAGGGGACGAGGTGGTCACCACTGGGGGCTGGGGACTCGACCCTACCACAGAGGAGGGAGGGGAGCTGAGGGGAGAAATCAGGTCATCGGGGCCCAATGCAGCAGGGGCTACAGGTCCTGGTCTTCCAACACAGTCCGACTCGGGGGCTTGGTCGCCCTGTAACGGGGGGTGGGGGAAATAGCTCTCTCTTGTCCATTATTCCACCCCCCAGTTAACTAACGAGGTCGGGGGAAACAGCTCTCTTTAGTCCGTTATCCCATCCTCAGTTAGCTAACAATTCTAGAGCACCTCCAGAATTCCTACGGCAACCTCTCTCATTCAACACCTTGTAACCTAGGTATTTGACTACCTAGGTGCTATGATTACAAGGCGCTGTAACTTGATCAGCTACCCGAAACTCTAGAGAACTATAGAACACACATTTCACTGCCACAAATGTATAAGAGAAACGAAAGGGAAAATATGAATAATGAAGTAATTAGTGAGGGTTTGGGGTGAGAGAGGTAGAGACGTGGGAGGAGCGAGGAGGGTCGTCATTTGAAAGGGAGAGTTTAGAGAGGGGTGGAGGGAGAGGAGTAGATGGGTAGAAGTAGAAAAGTAGATAGTGGAAGTTGAAGAGTAGATAGTAGAAGAAGACATGCTGCCACCATCCATTCATTGGTCCATACCTACAAGACAAGGAATGGAACTTGTCTGTATCACGATATTCTCAAAGATGTTATCACAAGGTCATTATTAGTATGTTCCATCTGTATCATCTACTCATTAACTCATGAAACCAGTAACCGCAGAGGCTTTCTCACCTCAACTCAAAACTCTAGGGAACAAAGTTAAAGACAATTTAAATAATAAATTCATCAATTATATTTCACATAAGTATCATAATTTAAGTTAGTTTAGTTCATTTATTATGCACCCCATACCCATCCTGTGGGCGGTAGTGGAAAGGGTTACAGAGGCACATAATGGGCTCAGGGACTGAGCCCCACAATTCATTTAGCTAAGCAAGTTACAATCTTGATGAGCTATTTACAAAATTCAATATAAGTCGTCACATCAACAATGGGTTCGAGATCGATCATAATTTAAGCAATTGAAATGTTCAAGATTAACATGCAAAGTGAGTCATCATCCAAGAATTCGAGAACCCTACAAGTTGACTGCCCCTGATCATCACACAACACTTGTAAACACGACCAAGTCACCTTAATGTTCAACTCAAGTGTCTGCCTATAGCTGGATAGAGAGGGGTGGGGGGGGGGGAGTCTGCAGTTGTCAGACAGCGTCCCCCCCCCCCACGTCTGGCGACAGCCTATCTCGACGGCTGGCCTCTGCTCTGCTCTGCTGGCTGGTCTATTCTATGTTCTTATGCTCCAGAATCGATAGCTCTCCGAGTATATATTGGGAAATCTAGTAACTAACTCCGCCCACAAGTAGATAGCCTCACAATCAGGCTCTCTTCCAAGCCACTCCTTAAACATCAGCATGTTTGAAGGCCAATTATCAGATTAGCAGAAGCAAGGTGAAATTCTCATTGCTGACCTCAGGTCACTTGGTGGTCATTAACACTTAAGAGGTGTGAGTTTCAGGCAGACAAACTAGCGCCTCTCAAATCCTTGTCTGTGACTCATGAACTATATGTATATATTAAATAAAACTAAACCAAACACCTTTATGGTGTTACAGCCCACCCAACGAGCCTGAGAAAGTACAAAGGAAACATTATCAGCCATGAAAATGAGGGAAAACTTTTCATGAATGTGCCCCCCATGAATGTGCCCCCACACAATGTGCCCCCATTCATGACACGGGAATGTGTTTCCCATGTCATGAAGGCCCGGAAACGGTTGTGAGTCTGAGGAAGGTGGGAAGGACGAGGAGAGGAAGAGCACAACACGGGACCATAAGAGACGTTAGCGTAAGGCGGGAGCCGGCGAACCTGGCGCCTCGCCTCAGGAAAAGATAAACGCTCCCGGTGCTTCAAGTTGAGGACAGCTGCCTCAAGTTTGTAATGTATACATACACACCACCGTCTACCGACGGCGGTGTCTCTTCCAGCCCGAGCTCAGTCTGCATTCCAGCAGGGAACGCACTTCCACGGACTCCCGAGAGGAAGAGCGAGGAATAGAGCGGAGGGCAGCGTCGAAGACAGTGTCATGAAAAAGGAGGAGAGCGCGAGGGACAGGCAGAAGGGAGAGGTTAGAGAGCAGCACTGAGGGTAAATAGGTTCCAGTCCGCCTTAGCAAACTACCACCTAGGGAAGGAGAGGGGAGGAGGGTTTAAAGAGAAAAAGGTAACAAGGATGGGGAAATGGTCACTGCCATGGAGGTCATCAATAACCTGCCACATAAATCTAAGTAAAGAGAAGATGAGCAAAGAGAAAGATCAAGACAGGAAGGGTGCGAGTTCAAGAGTCCAAATGCGTGGGCTCGCCAGAATTCAAGAGACAGGGAAGAAGAGAGAATAAACGGCTCAAGAAGGCGAACCCGGGTGTTCGTCAGAACATCACCCCCCAAGGAAATGACAACGATTGAAATCACCTAGCAGAAGCACAGCCTCCGGCAAGGAGTCCAGTAGGTGTTTCAGATCAGGAAGAGAAAGCGGGACACTCGGGGGGAGATAAATGGAACAAATGGTGTACCATTTCCTCACAAAGATACGAGCAGCAGAACAATGGAGAGGCAAAGGAAAAAGTAAGGGGACAAAGGGAACATCCGAGAGAATCAAGAGAGCAGAAGAGTTAGGAACCCCAGCAACAGCTAGGGGGGGGGGGTGAGAGAAAGGAATAGCCAGGACGAGCCCCAAGCATTGGCCCCTGGAGAGACACACAAAGGGGTGAAAACTGTGACATCAGAAGTTGGAGTTCAAGGAAATTGGTGTAATAACCCCGAACTTTCCATTGAAGAATAGACATCGACGAGAAGAGAAAGGACAACAACAGAGAACAAGGAAGAAACAAAGGTGAAAGAGGAACATAGCACGTTAAAGAAGATCAGGGTCGGGATCAGGGTCAGCAAAGTCAGGGTTAGGGGGGCATCTTGAGGTTATCTTGAGATGATTTCGGGGCTTAGCTGGCACCAGCAAGAATGACAGTGCGGAAGGGTCCTACCATCAAAGGTAATCTTCACAACCTGAAGGGGCTGACGGCGACGACCACGAGGGGACGAGTAAACGTGTCTACCTGGAGGACAGAATGGCCCATGGCCTCAAGGATATGCTGAATATCATCGTGACAGTCCTGCAGATTCCGAACACCGGTTGCAATATGGGGCGGGAGGAGAATAGTGCCAACACTGGCATTCAACCGAGCGTTCTTGGAAACCCGAACAGGGGTCTCGCCAAGGCAGGACAAAGCAGCCAAGCGGGAGGCTGCAACCTGAGAAGGAGCAGCAACAACACATGTACCGAGACGGGTGGGGTTGAAGGTGACAGAGGCATCTAAGGAATCAACAAGGTGCCTATGAAGGGAGAAATCGTCAGGAGGCGCAGAATCAAGAAGGAGGAGATCAAAGTATTTGGCCCACGTAGCGGGACCAAACAAGGCTTGATACGCATCAGTATGGGAAGGAATCGAGCGAGTGCGGCCATGTCGAGGGCGGCATTGAGAACCCCAGAGAGAGAGAGGGGTTAAAAGGCGCAGTACTCACAACGAGAGACCAAGCCGTGCCAGGGGACGTAGTAGTCATCACTGGGGGCTTGGGGCTCGACCCAACCACAGAGGAGGGAGGGGCGCTGAGGGGGGTAGTCAGAAAGGCCAAAGGAGGAGCAAGGTCAGAGCCCAATGCAGCGGAGCCTACAGAGCCTGGTCTTCCAATATGGACCGACTCAGGGACTTGGTCGCCCACCCCACGAGCCTGAGAAGGTAAAAGAGGAACAGAATTCGAATGAGGACGAAAGAAAAACATTCATTCACGAATGTGCCCCNCCGCCCTGCCCTGGTAACTCTCTATTACTCCATCATCTATCCATACCTCAACTATGGTATTTGTGCTTGGGGTTCTACTACCCAAAACATTTACGTCCTCTAATTACTCAACACAAAGTTGCTATAGGACAATATCCAACTCTGGCCCTAGACATCACTCGGTACCCCTACTCAAATCTCTGAATATGGTTAGATATTAAGTCACTGCACATTCTCTCATGTGTTATACATATATAAAACGCTGAACTGTAATGCCAATCCTGACCTCAAAAGCTTCATTGAAGGTTGTAACAGAACCATGAGCACCACACCAGAAATAAATACAGTTTTAATAAATAAATACAATGAATAAATACATTGTAAGTATACAAGTAAATAAAAGTAAATAATACAAGTAAATGTATTTGAATGAATAAATACAAGTAAAAAATAAATACAATGAAGACATTATCAGAGACATTACGATATCAGATACCACATATTCAGATCACAAGCTCATTGAAGTGCAAACGACCATCAATACTCAGAATAGACCTAAAACGTTGATAAAGCGAGAGGGGCTATTCAGTAAATTCAATTTTAATAATAAAAGGATAGACTGGGAGATAATAAACAGGGAACTTACAAACATTCATGGGAAACTGTTTTAAGTAATACAAGTCCTACAGAAGGAATAGAAAAACTGACTTCGGAAGCGTATCAAGTCTGTCTGAAACATGTTCCCTTGAGGAAAGCCAGAAAGAGATCTAACGTAGAAAGAGAACGCAGACGACAGTATAAACGCAGGAAAAAAATAACAGAACTGCTTATGCAGACACGAATTTCCCGTCAAAGAAGGAATAATTTAAATAGGGAGATTGAAGAAATCGAGCGGAAATTGAAACACTCATATGAAACTGAAGAAAGGCAGTTAGAACAGAAAGCAATTCAGGAAATAAAGAAAAATCCAAAATATTCTTCTCATATGCGAAATCAAAAGCAAAAACCACTGCCAGTATTGGACCTATTCGTACAAGTGAAGGTTCATACACGGAGGATGACAAAGAAATTAGTGAAATCCTAAAAAAGCAGTATGAGGACATGTTTAGCACTCCAATAAACAACATGAAAGTGGAAGATCCAGATAATTTCTTTATGCGGGATATTCAAACCCCTGTAAATATAACTGATATCAACACGAGCGCACTAAATTTTGAAAGAGAAATTGAAAACATGCCCATGCACTCGGCCCCAGGTCCTGACTCATGGAATTCAATATTATATAAAGAAATGCAAAGTGCCGGTAGCACAGGCACTCAGTATAGTGTGGAGGAAGAGCTTGGACACGGGGGAGATACCAGATGCACTTAAAGTAGCAGACATAGCCCCTCTACACAAGGGAGGGAGCAAAGCATTGGCAAAGAATTATAGACCAGTTGCACTAACATCGCACATCATAAAGTATTTGAGAGAGTGATTAGGAGTCAGGTCACCAATTTCATGGAGACCAATGACCTTCACAACCCAGGCCAACATGGATTTCGAGCGGGAAGATCGTGCCTCTCACAGCTACTTGAGCACTACGACAAAGTCACTGAGGCATTAGAAGAAAAACAGAATGCTGATGTGATATACACGGACTTCGCAAAGGCTTTCGATAAATGTGACCATGGCGTGATAGCACACAAAATGAAGTCAATGGGAATAACCGGTAAAGTAGGACGCTGGATACTCAGTTTTCTGTCAAACAGGACTCAGCGAGTAACGGTCAACCATATAAAATCTAGTCCAAGTGCAGTTAAAAGCTCTGTACCTCAGGGTACAGTCCTTGCACCACTGCTTTTCCTTATTCTCATATCAGATATAGACAAAAATACAAGTCACAGCTTCGTATCATCCTTTGCAGACACAAAAATCAGTATGAAAATTACCTTGGCTGAAGACATTGAAAAACTTCAAGCTGATATTAATAAAGTTTTCAACTGGGCATCAGAAAATAACATGATGTTTAACAGTGATAAATTCCAGGTACTCAGGTACGGTAAAAATGAGGACCTTAAACATAATACAGAGTACAAAACACAATCAAATGTACCCATAGTAGGAAAACAGCATGTAAAGGATTTGGGAATAATAATGTCTGACGACCTAACGTTTAGGGAGCATAACCAAGCAAATATTGCGACAGCCAGAAAAATGATAGGATGGATTACGAGAACTTTCAAATCCAGGGATCCCATCACAATGGTTGTACTCTTCAAGTCACTTGTGTTGTCCCGTCTTGAGTACTGCTCAGTACTCACTTTCCCCTTCAGAGCAGGAGAGATTGCTGAAATAGAGGGAATACAGAGAACATATACGGCACACATAGACGAGGTAAAGCACCTAAATTATTGGGATCGTCTCAAAGCTCTCCAAATGTACTCACTAGAAAGAAGACGAGAGAGATATCAAATAATATACACCTGGAAGATACTGGAGGGCCAAGTACCAAATCTGCACAGTAAAATAACGACGTACTGGAGTGAACGATATGGAAGAAAATGCAGAATAGAACCAGTGAAGAGCAGAGGTGCCATAGGCACAATCAGAGAACACTGTATAAACATCAGAGGTCCCCGGTTGTTCAACGTCCTCCCAGCAAGCATAAGAAATATTGCCGGAACAACCGTGGACATCTTCAAGAGGAAACTAGATTTATTCCTCCAAGGAGTGCCGGACCAACCGGGCTGTGGTGGGTATGTGGCCTGCGGGCCGCTCCAAGCAACAGCCTAGTGGACCAAACTCTCACAAGTCAAGCCTGGCCTCGGGCCGGGCTTGGGGAGTAGAAGAACTCCCAGAACCCCATCAACCAGGTATCAACCAGTTTTGATATTCCAAGAGTACAACTTAATCAAACTAGAAATGCTCTACAAATCAAGGGACCCAGAATGTGGAATGACCTTCCAACCATGTTAAAGACTGTACCTCTCTTAACCAGTTTAAGATAAAACAAACACTACCTAATTAATTCCCTGTAACCTACCTTACCCCTCTATTGTCAACCCATGTCTGTTATTTTTTTTTAATCAACGCTGTTTGTCGACCTATTGTATTTGTGCTGCTTTTTCAGTCATGTTCCCCCCTTTTTTTATCTTTATTTGTATTTGTTCTCAACACATTTTATTCTTTATACTCAATTAGTATCAAGTTTTATATATTAATGTTTTTCTTGCCCAAAATGCATTGCGTAATAGTGGCTTTAGGCATTGTATGTACTAGCTCTATCTATAAATCGATCAATTTATGTAAAATCACTTGTATGTATGTACCTTACCAGAATAAACATATTTGTTAATCACAATTACCTCTTACGTAAACTCCATCATTATGGAATCCGAGGTCATGCACTGGACAATATCCAATCCTATCTTAGGGTATAAAGTATATATGGAAGCTGATCAGAATTACATTTCACCTTTGTAAATGTACATTAATGACACTGTGTAGAAGACACATCGAACACTTTATGTAAGGCATACGTAAATCTGTGTATCGATGTATTTACGTATATTGGTTTGCTTAGCATTTTTAAAGCACCGACTCACCTTCAGTGGTTGATTGTTCAATAAACCCTTAAAATATATGTTTAACACATCTCTAACCCTGTCCATGGAGGACAGAAGAAAATGTATATATGCTGGTTGCTGGTTATCATTGTAAATGTGTGGCCACGTCTGTGGTAGGAAAAAAAAAAAAAAAAAAAAAAAAAAAAAAAAAAAAAAAAAATCCTATCTTAGTGATAGACACCAGTGTGTAGCCATCAATAATATAACCTCTCCCACTCTACCAATAACCGTTGGAGTGCCACTGGGCAGCATCTTGGGACCTCTTCTATTTCTTATATACATCAATGATCTGCCTAATGTCTCTAACATTCTGAAACCTATCTTGTTTGCTGATGATACTGTAGCGAGTAGATTATCCCAATAATATACTCGCTCCAAATGCATTGTTAATATTCCTGTCAACCTTTGGAGATGAATGAGGTGAGGTGTTGCCCCGAGCAACCCGGTGAGGTGTTGCCCAAGCATATAAGCGGCAGAAATAGCAAATAGTAACCAGTCTACTTTCAAGTGTGGTCTAGAGCAGACACTTGCGAGATACTGTACCGACGCTCAGTACGCTCTCCCACATAGAGCTCCGCGACTCCGGCCTCACTCAGCTCTCTGCTCTGCTCCAGGCTTCGTCTCAACGTCTACGACACTGCTGTATCCAGGACTACTAAATATATATGAAACACTAAACACTGTGTATTTGATCAACCCAACAACGTAACATAAACGTACGTTACATTGGTGACCCAGTGAGTGAAAAGAACACCTAGTCACAAACTAGATCTTCGTCATGGATTTATCTACCAGGTTTCCAGCATACAACGCAGATGAACCAGAATTTTGGTTCATACAGATGGAGGCTATTTTCGACCACCACGAAATTACGACTGAGAAAGCCCGATATGCCTGTACCCTGCCAACACTTCCCTCGGAGGCTATGCACACTGCCTCGGCTATCATCACTGCACCATCACCAGACGCCAGGACGTACACCGCATTGAAGGCCGCTCTTCTACAGGCAGCGATGAAACGCCGAATTCAACAAAGAGATCAACTCCTCACTGACAAAAAATTAGCAGACAAAACACCAGTCCAGCTTCTGCGGCATATTCAGTATGTGATGCATACTGCAATTGGCCCAGCCCCCAGCGAGATTATGAGATCACTCTGGATACAACTCTGTCCAAAACACATTCAACCGGCCCTATTCAGTATGGCTGGTGACACGCCATTAGCCCAGCTGGCTACACTGGCAGACCGGCTTCATACAACGTCTAATAATGCTACGCTGTCCCACCTCAGTGATACACAGCAGACTACAGACACCCACCAACTCGACGTCCACCAGAACCGGCGTTTCTTCCGCCCAGGGAGGACGTACCAAGCGAATCCAGTATCAGGATGTAGGCGACAATGAGAACACCGAGGAGAGCTTTGTATTTATCACCAGAGGTTCGGACACCAAGCCCACAACTGTAGGGCTCCGTGTTCCTGGTCGGGAAACTACTTCGGCGAGGACTGTTAACGGCCAGTAACCCCGCCATTTCAAACACTACACTGCTCTACATATCTGACATCATAACCAAACGCCGTTTCCTCGTTGACACAGGTGCAGCAGCTAGTGTGGTGCCTCCCCCACTGGTCAAACTGAGCCGCACTCCTGGTTTGGACTTACGGGCTGCCAATGGCACGTCCGTCCGTACGTATGGGACCTGCACCCTGGTTCTCGATTTCGCCTCTCTGGGTCGCTTTACGTGGACTTTCCTCATAGCGGATGTGGAACAACCCATTCTTGGATGGGATTTCCTGCAACACCATCGACTTATTGTGGATCCCGCAGGTGCAGTACTTCGAGCCTCCCCTAGTACCTCTACACAGGTTAACACCGTCACCCCAGTCACATCTATGGAACTTCAAGCACTTCTGGATGAATTCAAAGATGTCACCCAACCCGCCAGCCCTCGTCCAGAAGTGCAACATACGATTACGCATCACATTACTACAACGGGAGCACCTACCTTCGCCAGATCACGCCGCCTGGCACCGGAACGATTGGCGGTAGCACGTGCTGAATTCAACAAGCTACAGGAGGCAGGAATAATCCGCCCTTCGAACAGTCCATGGGCTTCACCTCTCCATATGGTCCCGAAAACAGCCCCAGGGGAATGGCGCCCTTGCGGGGACTACAGGGCTCTCAATGTTCGTACTCTGCCGGATCGCTACCCAATACCACATCCAGGATTTCTCACAGGGATTGAGCAACGCAACCGTTTTTTCGAAAATTGACCTTGTGCGGGCATTTCACCAGATCCCTGTGGAACCGGCAGACATTCCGAAAACAGCGATCACAACACCTTTTGGACTGTTTGAATTCGTCCGGATGCCTTTTGGTCTACGGAATGCAGCCCAGACATTCCAACGCTTCATCGACCAAGTAGTTAAAGACCTGCCTTTATGCTACGCCTACATTGACGATCTGTTGGTGGCCAGTACATCACCGACAGAACATCTGCTACACCTCCGACTCCTTCTCACCCGTCTGCGCAACTTCGGCTTGCAGCTCAACTCCGAGAAGTGTATTTTCCATGTTCCAGAGCTGGATTTCTTGGGGCACCGTGTGTCAGCAGCAGGGGTCCAACCACTAGAGAAGAAAATCGAGGCAATCAAGGAATTCCCGCGCCCATCCACTCCAAAGAAGTTGCAAGAATTTCTTGGCGTGGTGAATTTTTATCATCGATTCATCCCACATTGTTCGGACATCTTGCGACACTTGTACGACCTCTTACGTGGTCGGAAACTCACGTCCCGTCTTCCGTTGGAGTGGACTCCCCAGGCAGAGACAGCATTCACCGACATAAAACACAAACTGGCGGAATTCACCTTACTCGCACACCCAGTGTCTGACGCTCCCACCAATCTCTCTACCGACGCTTCAAACACAGCAATTGGTGCTGTACTACAACAGCTCATTGAAGGAGAATGGCGCCCAATTGCATTCTTTTCAGCGCGCCTGTCACCCACTGAAGAGAAGTACAGCACTTTTGATAGGGAACTGCTCGCCATCTACTCAGCCATACAACATTTCCGGCACTTTCTCGAGGGGCGGAACTTCCACATCCTCACAGACCACAAACCTCTCACTTATGCACTGGCGGCCAAGGGTGATGCTCACTCTCCTCGAGTAGCCAACCACCTGGGATTTATCTCCCAATTTACCTCGGATATCCGCCATGTCAAAGGAACTAATAATGTCATAGCCGATGCACTGTCTCGACCCACCATAAACCACGTCGTGACAAACCCAGCTCAGGTGGACTATTGTGTAATCAGTAAGGCCCAACGGGAAGACCCTGATCTGCAGCAATTACGAACATCTGACACAGCTCTCCGGTTCATCGAGATTCCCATGGAAGGTGGCGGAAGTATAATCTGTGACACCTCACGGACGGGAGCACTTAGGCCCTACATTCCTGCTCAGTTTCGCTGGAAAACGTTCTCTGTATTTCACTCCCTAGCACACCCAGGAGTACGTGCTTCCCAGAAACTACTAACGGAGCGTGTCGTATGGCCAGGAATCAATGCTGATGTTCGACGATGGACTCGCTCATGTCTCCAGTGCCAGCGAGCGAAAACACATCGTCACACAAAGAGTCCGCTTCAACAGTTCCCGTTACCTTCTGACCGTTTCGAGGTGGTGCATGTAGACATCGTTGGACCATTACCGTCGGCAAGAGGATATTCTTATCTACTCACCTGCATCGATCGATTCTCCAGATGGCCGGAAGCAATCCCATTAATCAACATCTCAGCTGAATCAGTAGTCCAGGCTTTCCTCTCTGGATGGGTCGCCCGTTTTGGTAGCCCCTCTGTCATCATCACCGACCAAGGACGACAGTTCGAATCATATCTATGGAAGGAACTTATGGAATTCCTCGGCACCATACACAACCGAACCACAGCATACCACCCTGAGTCGAACGGAATGGTAGAACGCTTTCATAGACAACTAAAAGCTGCCCTAAGAGCTCAAGCACGCCCTGATGATTGGATCGACAACCTTCCATTAGTCTTGCTTGGCATTCGTTCGGCCACGAAGGAGGGCAGTGGATTCTCGGTAGCAGACTTAGTATACGGATCTAGCCTGCGGCTTCCGGGCGAATTCTTAACCCCGACGCCACTCATCACACCCCCAGACCCCACTTTTGTCCAGAAATTACGGGCGGCCATGACAAGCATTCGGCCTACACCACCACGCCAACCGACAACTCGTGCTACATATGTGCCTCATGAGCTCCACACAACTGAACACGTGTTTGTAAGAGTCGACGCTGTTCGACACCCTCTACAGTCACCTTACGAAGGACCATTTAAAGTGGTTTCTCGAACACCGAAGTTCTTCACCATTGAACGCCGAGGACAGCAGGTAAACATCTCCATCGATCGCCTTAAACCAGCACACTGTGACGCTGCCCCAGACATCCCTCCAGAGGCACATCCGCCGACTACGCCGTTCACTTTTCGACCACAGTTACCAGCAGCACCGCCACCTACACTTAACGGACGATCCTGTACGACCTCCCACCCTACACCCCCAGTTACCAACTGCACCACCACCTGATCCTATGATGACGGACGATCCAGTGCGACCTCCTACCCTATGACCCCAGTTAGATGACATCAGCGAAGAGGAGGAAGTTAACTTTGAGGGTTATACAACGCGAGCAGGGTGTACAATTCACCGACCAGCTAGGTTCCTTGATCAAGTATTTTTCCTTTCATCCCCTGGGAGGGGGATTTCTGTAGCGAGTAGATTATCCCAATAATATACTCGCTCCAAATGCATTGTTAATATTCCTGTCAACCTTTGGAGATGAATGAGGTGAGGTGTTGCCCAAGCATATAAGCGACAGAAATAGCAAATAGTAACCAGTCTACTTTCAAGTGTGGTCTAGAGCAGACACTTGCGAGAGACTGTACCGATGCTCAGTACGCTCTCCCACATAGAGCTCCGCGACTCCGGCCTCACTCAGCTCTCTGCTCTGCTCCAGGCTTCGTCTCAACGTCTTACGACACTGCTGTATCCAGGACTACTAAATATATATGAAACACTAAACACTGTGTATTTGATCAACCCAACAACGTAACATAAACTTACGTTACAATACTACCCTCATCTACTCCAACCCCAACCCACATACACTATATAACGTTGTTAATAATGAACTAAAAAAAAAAGTCTACTTATGGATGTCAACCAACAAACTAACACTTAACATAGAAAAGACCTACTACATCTTATTTGGAAGCAAATCTACAAATGCAATTCAGCTTCAGATAGACATTAGCGATAAAAATGATGGAAAGTTTCTTGGCCTATTCCTAGACAAGAGACTTAACTTCAGTACCCACATACAGCACAAAACTAAGAAAGTCTCTAAAATAGTTGGTGTACTCTCCAAAATCAGATATTATGTACCTAACTCTGCTCTCATCTCTCTATATTATGCACTAATCTCTCCCTATCTTAACTATGGTATCTGTGCATGGGGTTCAACCACTGCTAACCACCTCAAGTCCATCATCACCCAGCAAAAATCTGCTATCAGAATAATATCAAATTCTGCTTTCAGACAACACTCAGCCCCCTTGTTTAACTCCCTAAACATGCTAAACATAATCTCACTCCACAAATTCTCTTGTGTCAACTACATTTACAAAACCCTGTTCTTAAATGCAAATCCTGCTCTGAAACTCTTGCTGGACAAATGTAATAGGACCCATTATTACCACACCAGAAATAAATATCTCTTTGATATCCCCAGAGTTAAACTTAATCTGTGTAAACACTCTATGCAAATAAAGGGACCCAGTTTATGGAACTCACTCCCTATTGAGTTGGAAAGCTGTCCAACTTTTACATCATTCAAAAACAATACTAAAAAGTACCAGATTTCATCTTCATAGTTTTTTACCTTTTGCCTTAAAATTGCACTGTATCTATTGCTACCCAATCTCCCAACCTTTATGTACCCAATTTGAACATCTTTATCATTGTGATCATTGCTGTCTTTTTATATGTGCTGCCAATCTGCTATATGGTGTTTATTAATCTTGTTTATCTGTATCTATTGCTACCCAGTCTCTCAATCTTTATGTACCCAATCTGAACATCTTTACCATTGTGATCATTGCTGTCTTCTTACATGTGCTGTCAATCTGCTGTATTGTGTCTATTAATCTTGTTTAAATTACCAATCAAGCTGTCAATGTAATCAATCAGAGCTTTAATATACCAATGTGCTTTAATATATTTACTAAGCTCTCTCATCTCATTTTTCTCTTGCAATGTATTTGTTATCATTTATTAATTCTGATAGAAATTACCTACTTAAAACTATCTGTTAGATTAAGGACCTGCCCGAAACGCCACTGTAAAGTAGGCCACTGGGACACACGACTCTTTAGAGTACGCAGTTTGTTCCCTGGAAACACAAACCGTAACTGTCTCTATTTTCCGCTTGTTACAACTTGTAATAAAGTTGTTACATCTTGACTTAACGTGTTTATGACGTATTAGAACGTTGTTACAACTTGCTATATAGGTTGTTATAACTGGTTAGGAGGTGTTAAAACTTGTTCGAACATTGTACCAACGCAGTAGTTTCGGTGTATGTTTGGCGGGTTACCAATAACAGAAGACCAACAACGCTGCCAACGGGCAAGGATGGAGGCATGAATAACTGGGTAAAAGTCGGAATAAGGAACACCTTTATGGGAGATGGGACAAGTGCGGATAGCGTCCTTAGCGGCAGCATCCGCACACTCATTTAAAGAGACACCAACATGACTGGGAACCCAGTAAAACGCAACCGACTTAAATTTACTGGAGATAAGAAAGAGCCAATGTTGAATCTCGATGACCACAGGGTGGACTGGATTAAAAGACCCTAAAGCCTTGAGGGCACTACAAGAGTCAACTACTACCACAAAGGAGGATTGCCCCCGGGAAAGCAGGAGACGAAGAGCATAGAGAATAGCATAGAGTTCTGCTGTGAAGATGCTAGCCTCCGGAGGAAGGCGACACATATAAGTGTGGTCAGGAAAAACAACAGAGTAGCCCACACCGTCAGCAGACTTTGACCCGTCGGTGAAGATGGGAACGGAGCGGGAGTGAGAAGAAAAGTGCTCAAGGAAGAGGCGTTTCAGATCTGTAGGAGGGGTAAAAGCAGTGATGCGGGTCAGAGAAGTACAAAATTTGGGAAGGGGGACCCTCCATGGGGGCAATTAGGAAGGAACAATACGAGGAGAAACATTAGTAAGATGAACTGAAAGATTATCTTGTAAGCGAGACAAATGGACAGAAAGAGGGAGGTGGTGAAGAGGAACAGGAACTACAGAAGGGGTAAAAGTCAAAGCACGATAGAGGCGAGAGTGAGGATGCTGTAAGGATCGCGCTAGATAGCGAAGACCGTAGCGATCACGGCGATCCTGGAGAGACAGAAAACCAGTGTCAGCGCACAAACTGAGGGTAGGAGTGGAACGAAAAACACCAGAGCTGAGGCGCAACCCAGTATGGTGCAAAGGATCAAGACGGGGAAGAGTAGAAGAAGCAGAAGAGTATGCAGGGAGACCATAATCGAGCTTAGACAGGACGAGAGAGGAATGCAAATAGAGGAGCGTGCGCCTATCTGCTCCCCAAGAAGTATGGGACAAAACCTTAAGTAGGTTAACCCTTAAACTGCGCAACGCGTCTGCAGGCTCACATCTTGTTTGCGCAACGCGCCTCTGGGTATTTGTATTTTTCACGTTCCATTCAAAACTCCCGCGGCTACATGGGGTTCACATCAGCTTCCTCAGGGCTCTTGTAAACAGACGCCGTCTTTAAAAAAAAAATCGTGGTCCACATTCCGGGTGTGGGAGCCTCAGTAGTGAGTGAGCAACCAAGGCTGGCACTCGCAGCATGAGTGCACAGCACTGCTGTTCAGCGTGTGACCACAGCATCGCCTAATAATGTCAAAATATATATATAACTTGTATTATTTAGCCATGATAGTATTATAGAAGAGCCTGAGTGTGATAATGACTGGGTACAATGTTCAAATATCAGTGATTCAATGCTGTTCACGATGTTCACAGCGCTTGCCACAGCACCACAGCATTATTTCGTCATCTAGGAATCTTCAAATGATTTCTTAGGTTCCTTTTCAAAATAACGTATGGTCAATTATTCATTTACAGGAATTAGTGACCAGGATTGTGGTATAATTAGCATTGAGCATAGTATTGTGGAAGGAGGAATTTTGGTGAGTGAGTGAGTGAGTGAGTGTGAGAGTGTGAGAGTGAGTGTGAGAGTGTGAGAGTGTGTGTGTGTGAGAGAGAGAGAGAGAGAGAGAGAGAGAGAGAGAGAG
>WNGS01157993.1:60204-74933 GCA_020271785.1 Procambarus virginalis
CGCGCGCGCTCCGGCGCGAGCGCGCGCTCGCGAGCGCGCTAGAGGAAGAGAGAGAGAGAGAGAGAGAGAGAGAGAGTTGCTATGGGTGGTGGTAGTGAGTGAGTGAGTGAGTGAGTGAGTGTAGTGAGTGCGATGTGGCGTGTGTGTGTGTGTGTGTGTGCGCGTGGTCGTGTGTGCGTGTGGTGTGTGTGTGTGTGTGTGTGTGTGTGTGTGTGTGTGTGTGTGTGTGTGTGTGTGTGTGTGTGTGTGTGTGTGTGTGTGTGGTGTGTGTGTGTGTGTGTGTGGGGGGGGGGGGGGGGCTGCCACTCTTGTTTTGCTCACCATACTAGCTTAGTGGTTCGCTATGGGCCAAACATGTGTACATGGGTATATATAGTGTGTATATAGTGTAAGAACAGCACCAGGAGAATGTTGAGAGGAGCTATTTTGGTGAGGGATGTGACGTAATCGTAGCGTCGTCTGCTGTGTGATTTTTCATGCGTGTATGGTGGCCACTGTACTGTTTGGACACAATACCCGGCTTACTTGCATAGTTCTGGTACATAAAACATGTAGATAGGCATATAGAACATGTGTAATAAGAACTATAACAGTATGGTGGGAGGAGCAATGTTGGCGAGTAAGATGTTGGAGTGAGGGAGACTGGCTGGGTGTGGCTGCTCTCACTCGAGTATTTATTTTTATTTTAAATTTCTGGGGGCAGAAGAAAACGTAATACCATATCTGTGGACTAACCGTCCATGGTTGCGTGCGCATCACGCTGGGGCATTTAAGCGCGTCCAGGGACTCGGCCATCTTGCTGGCCGTCTCCCGGATGTTACACTACAAAACGTGGTTCCACACATCAGCGTTATTCATCTATCCTTCACAGGCTGCGCCTAAAGGAGCATCACCTTGAGGGCCAAGTGCTCACGCAATTCTTCTCATATTCTTAAGTGTACAGAGGGGGAAGAGCCTCATTCAGCTTGGAGATATAAGACTCACATGTTGGTGCACGGTAACGAGGAGGAGCTGGGAAGAGGTTCAGGCATCTTCGAAGTAGGTCCCCTTATATTTTTTACACTCGGCTGACAAAACCCACAAGCGTAGAGGACAAACCTCTCGAGTGTCCCTAGTGTGGGAAGAGCTTCAGTCTGCTTCGTCATATGACGACTCACAATTTAGTGCATCTCCTATTTTATTCCATTCGGCTGACATTCCCCACAAGTGTACAGCCCCCACAAGTGTAGATGACAAACCTCACGAGTGTCCCAAGTGCGCGAAGAGGTTAGTCTGCTTTCATATGGAGACTCACATTTTAGCGCATTCGGTTGACAATCCTCACGAGTGTCCAGAGTGTGGGAAGAGTCTCCGTCGTCTTGGCCATAGGAAGAGACACTTGTTAAGGCATTCAGAGGAACGCCGTTTCGAGTGTGCAGAGTGTGGCTGGAGTTTTAAGAACGTGAAACTATATCTCATTGGCGGTTTGCCCTCATGAGTGTCGAGAATGTGGGAAAGGATTCAGGCGTCTTTGAAGTCTGAAGTCCGTGTGTTACTGCATTGTGTTCCGGTAGGCCACATTACTCAATGCCTTTAACCTATCTGATCAGTACGCCAGTGCAGCATTGATGCAACTAGGGAGAATGTCATGGCACATAGCGAAGGAGCCTAGTGCCAGTTACCCTATGCAATGTTGGGGTACGCACAAAGAAGGGCTTATTTCTTATACAGTCATTATGTCTGGCTATGTGTTTTCATTTTTCCCGTTTATTTTCCCCTCATTTATTTATCCATGCTGATCATTTATCTATGATATTTTGCTCCTCATTTGGCCTGCCCGCCCGCGGGCGGGCCTAGCTGCTGTTTCCGGCTGAAGTAGTCCCTGCCAAAGGTCCAGCAGCTAATGGCCCGGCTGCCCTCAGGCCAGGCCCAGCAACTGATGTCTTGGCTGACGTGGATACGCTGCCGATGACCCGGCAGCTGATAGGCCGGCAGACGGAGTGCCGGCTGAACATACCCCTGGGGGCCAAGCCCAGCCGCCGATGTCAGGCTGATGTGGTCCCGGCCGTCGGTCCAGCAGTCGTTGGCCCAACTGGTGGTGTGCCAGCCGAGCATGCTCCCTGGGGGCCAAGCACAGCTGCTGTTGTTCCGGCTGATGCGGTCCCAGCCGATGATCCAGCAGCTGATGGCACAGGTGGGGGTGTTCCAGCTGTGCTCGACCCCGGGGGCCAAGCACAGCTGCTGTTGTTCCGGCTGATGTGGTACCAGCCGATGTCCCAGCAGTTGATGGCACAGCCGGTGGTGTTCCGGGCTGAGCATGCCCCTGGGGGCCAAGCACTCCTGCTGTTCCAGCTGAGGTGGTCCCAGCCGAGGTTCCAGCAGCCTACGGCACAGCTGGCGGTGTTCCAGCTGAGTGTGACCCTGGGGGCCAAGCACGGCTGCTGTTGTACCAGCGGATGTGGTCCCAGGTGATGTTCCAGCCGCTGACGGCCCAACTGGCGGTGTTCCTGCCGAGCATGCCCCCGGGGGCCATGCACAGCTGCTGTTGTTCCGGCGGAGGTGGTCCCAGCCGATGGTCCAGCAGCTGAGGGGCAGCTGGGGGCGTTCTATTATTAATTGTTATTTTCTCTCTTAATTTGTTATATTATTTATTTTATTATTTATTTCTTAAAATTTTTTAGTATTTTATTGTATTTATTTCCCTTCGTTGGTCTCCGGAGTGGACAGTGTTCACATTACTATTTATATTTGTTATTTCCTATTGCTTACCTTACTTTCCCAGCCGAGGATCCAGCAGTGGTGGCACAGCCGGAGGCCCGGAGGAAGCCGGAGAGCTTCCTGGCATTACGTTGGTACTGAATGTTTATGTTAGGTTGGGCTGACCTAACCTAAACTACACTAACTTAACCTAACCTAACTTAACCAAACCAACCCGAACCTAACCTAACTGGCGCTTGGTTCGTCATGTTTATTTGGCGTCGCCAGCTCTTTATTTCGTCTAATTTTTTAATAAAAATACATTTTTCCAGATTAGAATTATGCCGGAGCAGCTGGCCTTTCTCCATTATCCTAAGGTACAGCCCTGCCCGTGTTCCCCTCCACGCCAGCGTGTGCTGCGCGCTGTTGTAGTTGGGATTGTCCCCGGTGCCCGGCATGTACCCAGCGCCTGTCCCGGCTGCTGATGTTCCGGCGGAAGTGGTTCCCGCCGATGATCCAGCAGCCGAAGGCTGAGCATGCTGAGCATGCCCCTGGGGGACAAGCACAGCTGCTGTTGTTCCGGCTGATGTGGCGCCAGCCGATGATCCTGCACTCTGACAGCACAGCTGGTGGTGTGCCAAGCTGAGCATGCCCCTGGGGGCCGAGCACAGCTGCTGCTGTTCCGGCTGATGTGGTCTCAGCCGATGAGCCAGCATCTGTTGGCGCAGCTGGTGGTATTCCAAGCCGAGCATGACCCTGGGGGCCGAGCACAGCTGCTGTTGTTCCGGCGGATGTGGTCCCAGCCGATGTCTAGCAGCTGTGGGCACAGCTGGTGGTGTTCCAGCTGTGCATGACCCTGGGGGGCTAAGCACAGCTGCTGTAGTTCCGGCTGATGTGGTACCGCCAGCTGACGGCACAGCTGGCAGTGTTCCAGCCGAGCGTGCCCCCGGGGGCCAAGCACAGCTGCTGATGCTCCGGCGGAGGTGGTCCCAGCCAATGGTTCAGCAGCCGAGGGCACAGCTAGTGGTGTCCTATTATTAATCTTATTTTCCCCATTTTAGTTCTTGTTATAACTTTATTTATTATTTATTTCTTTAATTTTATAATTTTATTGTATTTGTTCTAGTTCCCAGCCGATGATCTAGCAGCTGAAGGCTCAGCTGGTGAAGTTCCGAGCTGAGCATGACACTGGGGGCCAAGTACAGCTGCTGCTGTTCCGGCTGATGTGTTCCCAGCCGATGATCCAGCAGCTGTCGGCACAGCTGGCGGTGGGCCAGCTGAGCATGCCCTGGGGGCCAAGCACAGCTGCTGTTGTTCCGGCTAATGTGGTCCCAGCCGATGATCCAGCATGCCGCTGGCACACCTGGTGTTTATTATCAGTCCCGGCTGATGTGGTCCCAGCCGATGATCCAGCAGCTGGCGGTGTGCCAGCCGAGCATGCCCTGGGGGACAAGCACAGCTGCTGTTGTCCCGGCTGACGAGGTCCCAGCCGATGATCCAGCACGCCGATGGCACACCTGGTGGTGCCACAGCTGTGCACGACCCCGGGGGCCAAGCACTGCTGCTGTTGTTCCGGCTACTATGGTACCAGCCGATGATCCAGCACCTGATGCCACAGCTGGTGGCATTTCAGAGCTGAGCATGGCCCTGGCGGCCAAGCACAGCTGCTGTTGTTCCGGCGGAGGTGGTCCCAGCCGATGATCCAGCAGCTGATGGCACAGCTGGTGGTGTTACAGCAGGGCATGCCCCTGGGGGCCAAGCAGAGCTGCCGATGCTGCGGCGGAGGTGGTCCCAGCCGACGCTCCAGCAGCTGAGGGCACAGCTGATGGTGTTCCAGCTATGAATGCCTCTGAGGGGCTAAGCACAGCTGATGTCCCAGCCGATGATCCAGCACGCCCATGGCACACCTGGTGGTGTCCCAGCTGTGCACATCCCGGGGGGCCAAGCTCTGCTGCTGTTGTTCCGGCTGCTATGGTACCAGCCGATGTTCCAGCACCTGATGCCCCTGAGGGGCTAAGCACAGCTGATGTAGTTCCGGCTGATGTCCCAGCCGATGATCCAGCACGCCCATGGCACACCTGGTGGTGTCCCAGCTGTGCACGAACCCGGGGGCCAAGCTCTGCTGCTGTTGTTCTGGCTGCTGTGGTACCAGCCGACAATCCAGCGGCTGGTGGTGTTACAGCAGAGCATGCCCCTGTGGGCCAAGCACAGCTGCCGATGTTACGCCGGGGGTGGTACCAGCCAACGATTCAGCAGCTCCGAACACTTTCTTGCAGCTAGGTACAGCTGACGAGGCTGCAGATGGAGTGTCCTAAACGAGGATCTGCACGAGAGTAGGGAAGAACGCAATTTCTAACCATTCTTAATATAATTTCATTACAGTTCTCATTCGTCTTGTTGGGCGTAAGTGTTTCTGCAGTGCCACGCCACCTCACACCCCTCATACCTTGGCCTGTTGGCGTTCCTTGGTACCTCCCCGCTGCTTGGCGAGTCGGACTTCGCCACACTATATGCAGCCCTAGGCGCCCCCACAGTACTCCGGCTGCACTGTGCCCTAACATTGACTTATAATTTATATTACTTAATATAAATTGTGTCTATAAAAACATGTATTATAATACTTTTTAATTTTTAAAAAGTTTATTATATTTAAATCTGTATTCTATTTATTTATATATTACTTATTGTATATATTATTATTTATTAAATTTATTTAATAATTTGTATAAAATATTTATATGAATTATAAAATATAATTTTCATTAATAACTGCCGTGCCGGTGCGTACTAGTTACTTGACGCTGGCATTTACTCCTCTTAGTTACGACGGAGGAGGCGTCCGTTTGTCCCAGGAGTTGCACTTATTGTATCTGGCAGTACCACGCTAGGCTTTTCAGTTACTCCCCACTCAGTTATGCTTGGGGCTTCACCCACTTCCACCATTCCTGCCTTTCACAACAGGTGTCGCATACAGTTGGCCCACACTCGCAGCCGCCAGTCAAATTATGGTGCGGATCCTATGTAACTGGGCCTCTGCCTTTTTGTTAACTCGGCACACCATCTCCTGCCCACCCTTACTGCTTTGATAATTCCAGATCCACGATCGAACGAGGACGAGGAAATCCTGTGATGATCGAGGAACACACGGCGTGGCCCGAAAGGTGGAACGCGGCTCTCATGCTCCCCGGGAGAGGTATCCTGGGAGACGAACTACCCGCTTCCAAGCGGACACCTCCACTCAGCACCCGCGGGGCTCACCAGTGACAACAGCCGACACGGGGTCGACCCTGGGGAGTCGGCCTCGGAGAGGACAGCGTTCACATTCCCACACCCGCCCTGGGGCCAGACATCAGGTCTGGTCTCTGTGAGGGCGGGCTACTACGACGAAGAAAAACACGGGAACGACCAGTCATTCCCCGCGGCGACAAGCGCTTCCTACATGGAGTACAACCCCGGCGCTATGTACTCTACCCAGTCCACAGGCGGGGGCTTCCCGCCTCCCCGCTCCTCGGCTCGTCAAGATGGTACTCCGACAGCCCTACAAGCGAGCTGTGTCTCCTCGCAGCATCTGCCCAGTAGGCCCGGAATGGTACCTTTTTCAGTCAGGATCATGTAAGACTGACTGTTTTTTAATGGCCTCTCCGGGCATACGGGCACGCTTACGGCCAAGGTACTGAGAAGGCATGTACCCACTTTTGCAGCCAGCTTCCGCTCGCCCTTCGGGGGTGGGGGTTCCGCGCCGCTGGCCCTCACGGGATTGGGGGTGCTCCGACGGAACCCCCAAAGTGATAAGCCAAGAATACCAAGAACTGGAATTACCGCAGTCTAATTACAGATTTCACGGCAATTGAATTACATTAGCATGATAACGGCTATCCATTATTTGCTGTAAAAATTTTTATGCCCATTCACTATTCATTATGAGGCAGTATTTATTTATCCATTTAGTCGTTATAATTAGCCTATGCTTCTTCATGCAAGAACTTCATTAATAATCATTTATGATTATTTTAATTTGTGGTAAATTTCGTATTAATTACTTTGTAAGTAATTTATATAATAATTAATTTTGTAATTTGTAATTATTATGTTAAGTAATTAATTTATATAATTAATAATAAATTAAGCCCCCACGTGGTGCGTTTTCTTCCAACCCACAGAAAATAGTCGCTGTATGCAAAGCAAACGGCGAAATTTGCAGTCTCCGTGGTGTAGTGGTAAGACACTCGCCTGGCGTTCCGCGAGCGCTATGTCATGGTTTCGTATCCTGGCCGGGGAGGATTTACTGGGCGCAATTCCTTAACTGTAGCCTCTGTTTAACGCAACAGTAAAATGTGTACTTGGATGAAAAAACGGTTCTTCGCGGCGGGGATCATATTCCAGGGACCTGCCCGAAACGCTACGCGTACTAGTGGCTGTACAAGAATGTAACAACTCTTGTATATATCTCAAAAAAAAAAAAAAAAAAATCTGGGGGCAGAAGAAAACGTAATACCATATCTGTGACTAACCGTCCATCACGCTGGGGCATTTAAGCGCGTCCAGGGGACTCGGCCACTCTTGCTGGCCGTCTCCCGGACGTTACACTACAAAACGCCCACCCGCCTCCCAGGTTCCTCTGCTTCCCCTGGCCTTACAGGGGAATTAGGCGCTATTGCAGCTTGCTGAGGACACTTGTCCCAATTTGCAATGAATTTGTGTTACCTTTGGGGGGTGCTCCGACGGAACCCCCAAAGTGATAAGCCAAGAATACCAAGAACTGGAATTACCGCAGTCTAATTACAGATTTCACGGCAATTGAATTACATTAGCATGATAACGGCTATCCATTATTTGCTGTAAAAATTTTTATGCCCATTCACTATTCATTATGAGGCAGTATTTATTTATCCATTTAGTCGTTATAATTAGCCTATGCCTCTTCATGCAAGAACTTCATTAATAATCATTTATGATTATTTTAATTTGTGGTAAATTTCGTATTAATTACTTTGTAAGTAATTTATATAATAATTAATTTTGTAATTTGTAATTATTATGTTAAGTAATTAATTTATATAATTAATAATAAATTAAGCCCCCACGTGGTGCGTTTTCTTCCAACCCACAGAAAAAGCTCTACAAGGATGGGGATATACTGTCAACTGATTTAGAAATGGCAAATGAATTTAATAGTTTCTTTTCATCGGTTGGTGCTAATCTTGCCAGTAAAATCCCACAGACTCAGACACATATTAACACATATCTCTCAGGCAGCTATCCAAACTCTCTTCTCCTTTCACCAATCAGCCCGGCAGATGTTGTGTCCATCATACACTCTAAAAACCAAGGCAGGGAACACCAGTGAAATTCCGTCCATTGTATACAAGAGAGCCTCCCATGCCCTTGCCTCACCCATAGCCCTACTGTTCAACAAATCTATAGTGTGTCACACCTTCCCTGATATCCTCAAAAAAGCAAGAGTAACGCCAGTCCATAAAGGAGGCAATCCGGCGGACATAAATAATTATAGACCAATATCAAATCTACCCATTCTATCAAAAATATTTGAAAAAATTATTTACAAACAGCTCTATTCCTACCTCGTAAAATTCGACATACTCAGCCCCTGCCAGTTTGGCTTCCGGTCCCAAAAGAGCACCAACGATGCAATCATTAGTCTCCTTGACGTAATCTACTCAGCCCTTGACAAAAATGAGTTTCCAATTGGACTCTTCATTGACCTAAGAAAAGTCTTTGATACTGTTAATCACAACTACCTCTTACTTAAACTTCAGCATTATGGAATCCGTGGCCTTGCCCTTGACTACATCCGATCCTATCTTAGTGACAGACACCAATATGTAACCATCAATGATACAACTTCTTCCATTCTACCAATTACCGTTGGAGTGCCACAGGGCAGTATCTTAGGACCTCTTCTATTTCTTATATATATAAATGATCTGCCTAATGTCTCTAATATTCTCAAACCTATATTGTTTGCTGATGATACTACCCTTATCTATTCAGACCTCAACCCACATACACTAAATAATGTTGTGAATAATGAATTAAAAAAAGTCCACTTCTGGATGTCAACGAACAAACTAACATTAAACATCGAAAAGACTTACTACATCTTATTTGGAAGCAAACCATCAAATGCAATTCAGCTACAGATAGACAATATTAACATCAGTAATAAAAATGATGGCAAGTTTCTTGGCCTATTCCTAGACAAGAGACTCAACTTCAGCACCCACATACAACACATAACTAAGAAAGTCTCTAAAACAGTTGGTATACTCTCCAAAATCAGATATTGTGTTCCTAACTCCGCTCTCCTCTCACTATATTATGCACTAATCTACCCCTATCTTAATTATGGTATCTGTGCATGGGGGTCTACCACTGCAAACCACCTTAAGCCCATCATCACGCAGCAAAAATCTGCTATCAGAATAATAACTAACTCAGCTTTTAAACAACATTCAGGTCCCTTGTTTAAATCTCTAAACTTGCTAAATATTAACTCCCTCCACACATTCTCTTGTGTCAACTACATTTACAAAACCCTGTTTTTAAATGCAAACCATGCTCTGAAACTCTCCCTGGATGGATGTGTGGGAGTATGTCTCCCAAGATCCTCCCACAGCCGACTTGAATGGCTCATTGCAGTGCACAGTGCACTGATCTTGTGCACAAAGCCTATTTCCCTTAATCCTGGATAGTTTCCTGGCATGTTGGGTATCTCCAGAATGCCCACTTAACCAGGAACACTGTTAAAATACGTAGGCCGCCGTATGTCCAGGCTGAGAGTAGATACAGGAAAGTGTTAAGCATACTGTCCACCAAGGGTCAGTGAGTACATGGCCTGGAGGAGAGTGTGAGAGGGGAAGGCGCCAGCAGCGTCTGACCTCTGGGGTCAACCTCAACCGGCGCATGGAGAATAACAGCTATGACATGTTCATGACGTCACTCCTGCTACTGCTCATCGAACGAGCTAATATGATTGGTTCCCGCTCATTTGCTGCAATGCTATTGGTCAAATTGTAACTTCTTTTGTGTTGTGTGCCACGAGATGCCCGGCACCCTTGCAAAACTCATTCTTGTGAGGGATCTCTTGCAAATAGGACGTGTCATTCAGCCTAGCGGCCACTAGACTGAATACCGTCTATTCCTCACCGTCAAGTTAACTCAGCGTCTTTGCGATATACCACACACTTGCCCAGAATCACGAGTGCGAATATATTGTTTAGAAGCCTAAAGTGACAAATCTCCAGAGCGAAACAGACTGGTATCAGGTAACCCCTGGTGACAAAGATCGTTGTGAGTGACTCAGAGTGAACTAAGGCAGTGCCGCCGCCTAAGTAATCTGTGTGTGACTTTACCACAGTGTACCTGTACCACAGTGTACAGTGTAGTGCATGGTACTGCTGCCAGCCGCCGCCAGCCGCCGCCAGCCGACGCCAGCCGCCGCCAGCCGCCGCCCTCACTCTGACGTGACGTCACCACCTTAGCACCGCCAGTGCCAGTGTGTGCGCGTGTGTCTGTCTGTTAAGCATACAGCACGCCCCTAATCACGAAATCATCTCAAGATACTGCGAGTACCCTCCGTGTCTACGAGCGAAACCAGCTATCAGGCCACCTAGGAGTGCTTGTATAAACGAGTCTGAGTGAGTGCGTAAGGAAAGGTACCTTATCTGTAAGTACAAGATCTTGTCATTGTTTTATTGTGTCTGTGTTGATCTGAGGGATTAACCACAGTTCTCACCTTCTATACCTGTCGCAGGTTATAGGTGAATCGACGGTGTATGCGTGTTTATCTGTGTGGTATCACTGCATTTCATTCGTCTGTGAATGTGAGCTTCACATACACCACACATTTAGTATTGTGTGATTATTATTGTGTTATTGCATATCATCATTACCGAGTATCCGGTTGGAACTCTTGTGATCCCTTTGCATACCGGCAGTTAGGTTGCCGTGTTAGTGATTGGCTGTCAACTGTGTTAAGTTAGGTGTTTCTCCACGAGTGGATACGAGTCGATTAGCCAGACGTCAAGAGTCTCGCTAATGCAACCATAGCTTTGCTGACGCCAATCAAAAGTAAATCAAGCACCCTGTGTATTAGTGGTTAAGTTAGTAAATAAACTACTGTTAAGCTTTATGCGGTGTTTCCGTTGAACCACTTCTGAATACTGCTAATATTACTCCAGCCTTCAGCTCTAGGTGTCTTCAACACCGAGTTGCCTGTAAGTCACTAAACTATAAATTTGATGAGGACCCTAGGAGTCCCTTAAAGTGTTACATCTTTGAGGAGATTCCAACGACCAACGTGGAGCAGAACCAGGTGAGGCTAGTCTGAGAAGAGACCCACAAGGACTCTAACTCGACCTTGCTCCCAGGCCCTGTACGGTTGCTCTCGTATTTTCTATTTTGCTAATTCCGACAGCTTCGTGAAGCGTCTGCCACATGTACATTGGCGACGTACGCATTGCAGTCGTTGACGGCAAAAAAAAGAAAACCCCCACAGGATGTAATAGGACCCATTATCACCACACCAGAAATAAATATCTCTTTGATATCCCCAGGGTCAAACTTAATCTGTGTAAACACTCTATGCAAATTAAGGGACCTAGTCTATGGAACTCACTCCCTAGTGAATTGAAAAACTGTAAAAGTTTTGCCTTATTTAAAAACAAAACCAAAAAGTACCTGATTTCATCTTCTTAGTTTCCTACACTGAGCTTTAAATTTGCTCTGTACCTAGTGTTACCCAATCTCCTAATCTCCTAATTTTTATGTATTTAACCCTACCAACCTTATCATTGTGTTCATTGCTGTCTTCTTTTATGTGCTAGCCATATGCTGTTTTGTGCCTACCAATTTTTGTCAACTACCATTCAAGCTGTCATTGCAATCAATCTTAGCTGCCTATGTGCTTTAATCCACTGTACTTACAATTTTCTCTATTTTTTTTTTCTTGCCATGTATCTGTTATCATTTTTTTATAAATTTTGCAAGTATTTACCTACTTAAAATTTTCTTAGATTAAGGACCTGCCCGAAACGCTGCGCGTACTAGTGGCTTTACAAGACTGTAATTACCATTTTATGTATCCACACATTCCCAATGTACCTTCTTGTATATGCATAAATAAATAAATAAATAAATAAATAAATAAATAAATAACACTTACTCTCAATCACTCTTACTCTCACTCTCAATCACTCTTACTCTCACTCACTCTCAATCACTCTTACTCTCAGTCACTCTTGCTCTCACTCACTCATTCTTACTCACTCTCACTCACTTACCCACTCTAATACTCACTCTTACTCTTACTCACTCTCAATCACTCCTACTCTCACTCGCTCTCAATCACTTACTTACTGTCAGTCACTCTTACTCACTCTTTCTCACTCTTACTCACTCTTACACACTCTCACTCACTCTTACTCTCACTCATTCTTACACACTGCCACTCTTACTCACCTTCAATTACTCTCACTCACTCTTTCTCACTCACTCTTACTCACTCTCACTCTTACTCTTTCCTACTCTTACTCACTCTCACTCACTCTTACTCACTCTCATACTAACTCTTAGTCTCAATCACTCCTACTCACTCTTACTCACTCTTACTCTCAATCACTCCTACTCACTCTTACTCACTCTTACTCTCAATCACTCTTTTTCTCACTCCTACTCCCAATCACTCTTACTCTCAATCACTCTTACTCTCAATCACTCTTACTCTCATACTCGCTCTTACTCACTCTTACTCTCACTCTTACTCTCAATCACTCTTACTCTCTCTATATCACTCTTACTTTCATACTCACTCACTCACTCTTACTCTCACTCTTACTCTCAGTCACTCTTACTCTCAATCACTCTTACTCTCTCTATATCACTCTTACTTTCATACTCACTCTCACTCACTCTTACTCTCACTCTTACTCTCAGTCACTCTTACTCACTCTCAATCACTCTTACTCTCAGTCACTCTTACTCTCACTCACTCTCAGTCACTCTTACTCTCACTCACTCACTCTTACTCTCACTCACTCTTACTCACTCTCACTCCCTCTTACTCTCACTCATTCCTACTCACTCTTACTCTCACTCACTCCTACTCTCACTCACTCTCATACTCTTTCTCTCCCTCTTACTCACTCGCTCTCAGTCACACTCTTACTCACTCTCACTTACACTCTTACTCTCTCACTCTTTCTCATTCTTACTCACTCTCAGTCACTCTTATACTTACTCTTGCTCACTCTCACTCTTACTCACTCTCATACTCCCTCTTACTCTCACTCTTACTAACTCTCATACTCTTACTCACTCTTACTCACTTCAAGGCATTTGAAGTGGAATTCAAGCTTGTTCGCATGGCTCCATTTAGATATATGCACTTCACTTTTGGTCGCTGTATTATAGAATGGATTTAAATTCACTAGAATGCGTCCAGCGTAGGATAAAGTTAATTAATCCCCAAAACACTTCCGCGTTTTGGGCGAGTTAGCCCTCCACTATCTCCTGTGGTTTTGGATGTTCCAAGGTAGGGGGCGGTAATACTGAAAAGTGTATAGTCTTTTCAACTTTGTCACCTTAATTCTCGTCCTAGGTTTTTCAATTTAGTATCAATGTGTTCGCAATAGAATTCCCAACAGGAGTATATGCATATAATTTAAAAAACAGCATCGCTCTCCACCCGCTGACAAGATGAAGGTAGGCGGCATGTACTAGAAACTGAGAGACCCAACAGGAAATTTAAGAGAGAGACGCGCCACCCCAATTCAATTTCAATTTCTTTCTTTATTATGCACCCTATACCCATCCCGTGGGTGGTGGTGTAAAGGATTACAGAGGCACATAATCGGTTCAGGAACTGAACCCTCTAGTTCGTTTATCTAAGCAAATAACAATCTTTTGACGCTAGTTACAAAATTATTAATGTTATATATACATGTACACACACTCATGCATACATGTACATATACATACGTATACAAATATACATACACAAACATATTTAATCACCCACACAAATACACACATCAATAATCTTTTGTGTCACAAGTGATTCAACAAGAGGCTCACAACAGTCACTATACAAGGCACTTTACATCTATGATGAGTCACACAGTTACTAGTCTTGCTGCACACCCACACAACTGGGCGGCAGCTTTACAGTCATGTGCATGCATTACTTACAGTAAGCAAATTTTGGATACTTCGCTAAGATTTAGGGCAGCACATCATTATGAATGTAGTACTTACACATTTCTTGGACACTATTGATGGTGTTATCTCTAAATTCCGTGATTTTTTCACATTCCGTTATATAATGACGCAAAGTATGCGAATAGTTCTGCTGACAGAGTTTACATTTAGTCAAATCTACATCAGCAGATGTTACAAATTTCCAGAGGTACTTATAGCCGAGCCTAAGCCTAGCAGTGGTAACATCTAGAAATCTGCTAACCTTATTAGATGACCCATAGACGTGCGGTACTTCCTGCATAATGGAATGATGATAAATGGAGTAACTGGTGTGAATTTCACTTTGCCTCAAGTTTCCGAAATTTAGTTGATGTTCCCGGAATATTACTGCCCCCAGGCTGCTCAAAAGCACGTCTCATTACATTAGAGAGCGCGGTAATACTGAAAAGTGTATACTCTTTTGAACTTTATTACCTCAATTCTCGTCCTAGGTTTTTCAATTTGGTATCAATGTGTTCGCAATAGAATACTCTATAGGACTAAAGGCATATAAACTCCAAAAGACCGGTTTACCATCCGCAACAAACAGAGAAAGCGAGAGCGTGTTACCCGGGAGCACACAGGAGCGATAAAATGTATTCCTTCTTTTCACTTTGGTCACCTCATTTGTCATCCTAGGTATTTCATTTTGGTATCAATGTGTTCCCAATAGAATTCCCAACGGGAGTATATGCATAAAATGTCAAAAACGGCAGTGCGCTCCACCCGCTGACGTGATGAAAGCAGGCCGTGTTACCCAGAAGAGAGTGCTATGCAGTGTCTGGCCTTCCATTAGA
>WNGS01157995.1:0-36148 GCA_020271785.1 Procambarus virginalis
CCATGTATATCCTGTCATGTATATCCTGTCATGTATATCCTGCCATGTATATCCTGCCATGTATATCCTGCCATGTAATATTTTCCAATGAGCCAAGAGAGGAAACATTGAGCAAGTATCCAAGAGAAGGTGAGGGTATGTATGGAGGCTGAGACACACAGACCCTGGACATGGAAGACTTGTGTTGTTGTGTTAGAGAGTAAAGTGACACCTCGTGAGGGCAGCGAGCAGTGTGGCCAGGTTAGAGTGTAGAGTGACACCTTCCTGAGGGCAGCGGACAGTGTGGCCAGGTTAGAGTGTAGAGTGACACCTTCCTGAGGGCAGCGAGCAGTGTTGCCAGGTTAGAGTGTAGAGTGACACCTCCAGAGGGCACGAGCAGTGTGGCCAGGTTAGAGTGTAGAGTGACACCTTCCTGAGGGCAGCGAGCAGTGTGGCCAGGTTAGAGTGTAGAGTGACACCTTCCAGAGGGCAGCGAGCAGTGTGGGCAGTTAGAGTGTAGAGTGACACCTTCCTGAGGGCAGCGAGCAGTGTGGGCAGGTTAGAGTGTAGAGTGACACCTTCCTGAGGGCGCGAGCAGTGTGGCCAGGTAGAGTGTAGAGTGACACCTTCCAGAGGGCAGGAGCGAGCAGTGTGGCCAGGTTAGAGTAGAGTGACACCTTCCAGAGGCACGAGCAGTGTGGCCAGGTAGAGTGTAGAGTGACACCTTCCTGAGGCAGCGAGCAGTGTGCCAGGTTAGAGTGTAGAGTGACACCTTCCAGAGGGCAGCGAGCAGTGTGGCCAGGTTAGAGTGTAGAGTGACACTTCCTGAGGGCAGCGAGCAGTGTAGGCAGGTTAGAGTGTAGAGTGACACCTTCCTGAGGGCAGCGAGCAGTGTGGCCAGGTTAGAGTGTAGAGTGACACCTTCCAGAGGGCAGCGAGCAGTGTGGCCAGGTTAGAGTGTAGAGTGACCTTCCAGAGGGCAGCGAGCAGTGTGGCCAGGTTAGAGTGTAGAGTGACAACCTTCCTGAGGGCAGCGAGCAGTGTGGCCTGGTTAGAGTGTAGAGTGACACCTTCCAGAGGGCAGCGAGCAGTGTGCCAGGTTAGAGTGTAGAGTGACACCTTCCAGAGGGCAGCGAGCAGTTTGGCCAGGTTAGAGTGTAGAGTGACACCTTCCAGAGGCAGCGAGCAGTGTGGCCATGTTTGAGTGTAGAGTGACACCTTCCAGAGGCAGCGAGCAGTGTGGCCAGGTTGAGTGTAGAGTGACACCTCCAGAGGGCAGCGAGCAGTGTGGCCAGGTTAGAGTGTAGAGTGACAACCTTCCAGAGGGCAGCGAGCAGTGTGGCCATGTTAGAGTGTAGAGTGACACCTTCCAGAGGNAACAGTACTGCAACACTGAGGCAGTGAGAGCACAGTGTTGCAACAAGTACTGCAACACGGGGCAGTGAGAGCACAGTGTTGCAACAAGTACTGCAACACTGAGGGCAGTGAGAGCACAGTGTTGCAACAAGTACTGCAACACTGAGGGCAGTGAGAGCACAGTGTTGCAACAAGTACTGCAACACGGGCAGTGAGGCACAGTGTTGCAACAAGTACTGCAACACGGGGCAGTGAGACAGTGTTGCAACAAGTACTGCAACACGGGGCAGTGAGAGCACAGTGTTGCAACAAGTACTGCAACACTGGGGCAGTGAGAGCACAGTGTTGCAACAAGTACTGCAACACTGAGGGCAGTGAGAGCACAGTGTTGCAACAAGTACTGCAACACTGAGGGCAGTGAGAGCACAGTGTTGCAACAAGTACTGCAACACTGGGCAGTGAGAGCACAGTGTTGCAACAAGTACTGCAACACGGGGCAGTGAGAGCACAGTGTTGCAACAAGTACTGCAACACGGGGCAGTGAGGCACAGTGTTGCAACAAGTACTGCAACACGGGGCAGTGAGAGCACAGTGTTGCAACAAGTACTGCAACACGGGGCAGTGAGAGCACAGTGTTGCAACAAGTACTGCAACACGGGGCAGTGAGAGCACAGTGTTGCAACAAGTACTGCAACACGGGGCAGTGAGAGCACAGTGTTGCAAAGTACTGCAACACGGGGCAGTGAGAGCACAGTGTTGCAACAAGTACTGCAACACTGAGGGCAGTGAGAGCACAGTGTTGCAACAAGTACTGCAACACTGAGGGCAGTGAGAGCACAGTGTTGCAACAAGTACTGCAACACGGGCAGTGAGAGCACAGTGTTGCAACAAGTACTGCAACACTGAGGGCAGTGAGAGCACAGTGTTGCAACAAGTACTGCAACACTGAGGGCAGTGAGAGCACAGTGTTGCAACAAGTACTGCAACACTGAGGGCAGTGAGAGCACAGTGTTGCAACAAGTACTGCAACACTGAGGGCAGTGAGAGCACAGTGTTGCAACAAGTACTGCAACACGGGGCAGTGAGAGCACAGTGTTGCAACAAGTACTGCAACACGAGGGCAGTGAGAGCACAGTGTTGCAACAAGTACTGCAACACGGGGCAGTGAGAGCACAGTGTTGCAAGTACTGCAACACTGAGGGCAGTGAGAGCACAGTGTTGCAACAAGTACTGCAACACGGGCAGTGAGAGCACAGTGTTGCAACAAGTACTGCAACACGGGCAGTGAGAGCACAGTGTTGCAACAAGTACTGCAACACAGGGCAGTGAGAGCACAGTGTTGCAACAAGTACTGCAAACTGAGGGCAGTGAGAGCACAGTGTTGCAACAAGTACTGCAACACTGAGGGCAGTGAGAGCACAGTGTTGCAACAGTACTGCAACACGGGCAGTGAAGGCACAGTGTTGCAACAAGTACTGCAACACGGGGCAGTGAGAGCACAGTGTTGCAACAAGTACTGCAACACGGGGCAGTGAAGGCACAGTGTTGCAACAAGTACGGCAACACTGAGGGCAGTGTGAGCACAGTGTTGCAACAAGTGCTGCAACTCGGGGCAGTGAGAGCACAGTGTTGCAACAAGTACTGCAACACGGGGCAGTGAGAGCACAGTGTTGCAACAAGTACTGCAACACTGAGGGCAGTGAGAGCACAGTGTTGCAACAAGTACTGCAACACTGAGGGCAGTGAGAGCACAGTGTTGCAACCAGTACTGCAACACGGGGCAGTGAGAGCACAGTGTTGCAACAAGTACTGCAACACTGAGGGCAGTGAGAGCACAGTGTTGCAACAAGTACTGCAACACTGAGGGCAGTGAGAGCACAGTGTTGCAACAAGTACTGCAACACTGAGGGCAGTGAGAGCACAGTGTTGCAACAAGTACTGCAACACTGAGGGCAGTGAGAGCACAGTGTTGCAATAAGTACTGCAACACGGGGCAGTGAGAGCACAGTGTTGCAACAAGTACTGCAACACTGAGGGCAGTGAGAGCACAGTGTTGCAACAAGTACTGCAACACGGGGCAGTGAGAGCACAGTGTTGCAACAAGTACTGCAACACAGGGCAGTGAGAGCACAGTGTTGCAACCAGTACTGCAACACGGGGCAGTGAGAGCACAGTGTTGCAACAAGTACTGCAACACGGGGCAGTGAGAGCACAGTGTTGCAACAAGTACTGCAACACAGGGCAATGAGAGCACAGTGTTGCAACAAGTACTGCAACACTGAGGGCAGTGAGGGCACAGTGTTGCAACAAGTACTGCAACACTGAGGGCAGTGAGAGCACAGTGTTGCAACAAGTACTGCAACACGGGGCAGTGAGAGCACAGTGTTGCAACCAGTACTGCAACACGGGGCAGTGAGAGCACAGTGTTGCAACTAGTACTGCAACACTGAGGGCAGTGAGAGCAGAGTGTTGCAACAAGTACTGCAACACGGGGCAGTGAGAGCAGAGTGTTGCAACAAGTACTGCAACACGGGGCAGTGAGAGCACAGTGTTGCAACAAGTATTGCAACACGGGGCAGTGAGAGCACAGTGTTGCAACAAGTACTGCAACACGGGGCAGTGAGAGCACAGTGTTGCAACAAGTATTGCAACACGGGGCAGTGAGAGCACAGTGTTGCAACAAGTACTGCAACACGGGGCACTGAGAGCACAGTGTTGCAACAAGTACTGCAACACGGGGCAGTGAGGGCACAGTGTTGCAACACGGGGCAGTGAGAGCAGAGTGTTGCAACAAGTACTGCAACACGGGGCAGTGAGAGCACAGTGTTGCAACAAGTACTGCAACACGGGGCAGTGAGGGCACAGTGTTGCAACACGGGGCAGTGAAGGCACAGTGTTGCAACAAGTATTGCAACACGGGGCAGTGAGGGCACAGTGTTGCAACACGGGGCAGTGAGAGCAGAGTGTTGCAACAAGTACTGCAACACGGGGCAGTGAGAGCACAGTGTTGCAACAAGTACTGCAACACGGGCAGTGAGGGCACAGTGTTGCAACACGGGCAGTGAAGGCACAGTGTTGCAACAAGTACTGCAACACGGGGCAGTGAGAGCACAGTGTTGCAACACGGGGCACTGAGAGCACAGTGTTGCAACACTCCACATCAAGTTAAACAAAGTGTTCAGTCGTGTTCAGCTCCAAATATTCATCGTATCATCAACCGATGACTTCACTATCACCCGGCAAGAATGATGAGCTGCCACCAGTGCGCAGCGTGCACAACCCAGCAACTGCAGGAGACATCTTTAAAGAACTGCAACAAAATCAATGTGGGACCATGGCCAGGCGAGGACGGCTGCCATGTGGCAGGTGCTGCCATGTGGCAGGTGGTGCCATGTGGCAGGTGGTGCCATGTGGCAGGTGCTGCCATGTGGCAGGTGGTGCCATGTGGCAGGTGGTGCCATGTGGCAGGTGGTGCAATGTGGCAGGTGCTGTCATGTGGCAGGTGGTGCCATGTGGCAGGTGGTGCCATGTGGCAGGTGCTGCCATGTGGCTGGTGGTGCCATGTGGCAGGTGGTGCCATGTGGCAGGTGCTGCCATGTGGCAGGTGCTGCCATGTGGCAGGTGCTGCCATGTGGCAGGTGCTGCCATGTGGCAGGTGGTGCCATGTGGCAGGTGGTGCCATGTGGCAGGTGCTGCCATGTGGCAGGTGCTGCCATGTGGCAGGTGGTGCCATGTGGCAGGTGCTGCCATGTGGCAGGTGCTGCCATGTGGCAGGTGGTGCCATGTGGCAGGTGCTGCCATGTGGCAGGTGCTGCCAAAGACAAACACTGAAGGAACCTGCCATAGACAAACAACAAACGTTTGTGAGTAAACAAAATATTTCCTCACGTGGGAAGGATTATAGCCAGCTGCTTGTCGCTGTCTGCCAGAGTCTGTTGGTTGGTAAAGCCACGCAGGAACCTTGTGTAGTGAGGTAGTGTTGTTCACTCTCTCACCTCAACCCTTGACATGTCCAGGTGAAGTGAACACTAAGTGGTCAGTGTGAGACTGGTTCATTCTTCGTATATACTGACTCATGTCTTCCCTCACCCTCCCACCTGCTGACTCATGTCTTCCCTCACCCTCCCACCTGCTGACTCATGTCTCCCTCACCCTCCCACCTGCTGACTCATGTCTTCCCTCACCCTCCCACTGCTGACATGTCTTCCCTCAGCCTTCCACCTGCTGACTCATGTCTTCCCTCAGCTCTCACCTGCTGACTCATGTCTTCCCTCACCCTCCCACCTGCTGACTCATGTCTTCCCTCAGCCTTCCACCTGCTGACTCATGTCTTCCCTCAGCCTTCCACCTGCTGACTCATGTCTTCCCTCAGCCTCCCACCTGCTGACTCATGTCTTCCCTCAGCCTTCCACCTGCTGACTCATGTCTTCCCTCACCTCCACCTGCTGAATCATGTCTTCCCTCAGCCTTCCACCTGCTGACTCATGTCTTCCCTCACCTTCCACCTGCTGACTCATGTCTTCCCTCAGCCTCCCACCTGCTGACTCATGTCTTCCCTCAGCCTTCCACCTGCTGACTCATGTCTTCCCTCAGCCTTCCACCTGCTGACTCATGTCTTCCCTCAGCCTCCCACCTGCTGACTCATGTCTTCCCACCCTCCCACCTGCTGACTCATGTCTTCCCTCAGCCTCTCACCTGCTGACTCATGTCTTCCCTCAGCCTTCCACCTGCTGACTCATGTCTTCCCTCACCCTCTCACTTGCTGACTCATGTCTTCCCTCAGCCTCCCACCTGCTGACTCATGTCTTCCCTCAGCCTCTCACCTGCTGACTCATGTCTTCCCTCAGCCTTCCACCTGCTGACTCATGTCTTCCCTCACCCTCCACCTGCTGACTCATGTCTTCCCTCAGCCTCTCACCTGCTGACTCATGTCTTCCCTCAGCCTCCCACCTGCTGACTCATGTCTTTCCTCAGCCTCCCACCTGCTGACTCATGTCTTTCCTCAGCCTCCCACCTGCTGACCCATGTCTTTCCTCAGCCTTCCACCTGCTGACCATGTCTTTCCTCAGCCTTCCACCTGCTGACTCATGTCTTCCCTCAGCCTCCCACCTGCTGACTCATGTCTTCCCTCAGCCTTCCACCTGCTGACTCATGTCTTCCCTCAGCCTTCCACCTGCTGACTCATGTCTTCCCTCAGCCTTCCACCTGCTGACTCATGTCTTCCCTCAGCCTTCCACCTGCTGACTCATGTCTTCCCTCAGCCTCCCACCTGCTGACTCATGTCTTCCCTCAGCCTTCCACCTGCTGACTCATGTCTTCCCTCAGCCTTCCACCTGCTGACTCATGTCTTCCCTCAGCCTTCCACCTGCTGACTCATGTCTTCCCTCAGCCTTCCACCTGCTGACTCATGTCTTCCCTCAGCCTCCCACCTGCTGACCCATGTCTTTCCTCAGCCTTCCACCTGCTGACTCATGTCTTCCCTCAGCCTTCCACCTGCTGACTCATGACTCTCCTGACCCACACACACACACTCACAGTCATGATCAGTACTCATTTATTACTCATCACACCTTTATTATTCAAATAAGTCACAATCACTGATGAATACGTTGTTCAGTGAGGCTCCCTGATGAATATGGGCGACGAGTGTGTGGTGGTGGCCAGGTGTTGCCAGTGTGTGGTGGCAGGTGTTGCCAGTGTGTGGTGGTGGTGGCAGGTGTTGCCAGTGTGTGGTGGTGGTGGCAGGTGTTGCCAGTGTGTGGTGGTGGCAGGTGTTGCCAGTGTGTGGTGGTGGCAGGTGTTGCCAGTGTGTGGTGGTGGTGGAGGCCAGGTGTTGCCAGTGTGTGGTGGTGGCAGGTGTTGCCAGTGTGTGGTGGTGGTGGAGGCCAGGTGTTGCCAGTGTGTGGTGGTGGCAGGTGTTGCCAGTGTGTGGTGGTGGCAGGTGTTGCCAGTGTGTGGTGGTGGCAGGTGTTGCCAGTGTGTGGTGGTGGTGGAGGCCAGGTGTTGCCAGTGTGTGGTGGTGGAGGCCAGGTGTTGCCAGTGTGTGGTGGTGGAGGCCAGGTGTTGCCAGTGTGGTGGTGGAGGCCAGGTGTTGCCAGTGTGTGGTGGTGGAGGCCAGGTGTTGCCAGTGTGTGGTGGTGGAGGCCAGGTGTTGCCAGTGTGTGGTGGTGGAGGCCAGGTGTTGCCAGTGTGTGGTGGTGGTGGTGGCAGGTGTTGCCAGTGTGTGGTGGTGGAAACCAGGTGTTGCCAGTGTGTGGTGGTGGCAGGTGTTGCCAGTGTGTGGTGGTGGCAGGTGTTGCCAGTGTGTGGTGGTGGCAGGTGTTGCCAGTGTGTGGTGGTGGCAGGTGTTGCCAGTGTGTGGTGGTGGCAGGTGTTGCCAGTGTGTGGTGGTGGCAGGTGTTGCCAGTGTGTGGTGGTGGCAGGTGTTGCCAGTGTGTGGTGGTGGCAGGTGTTGCCAGTGTGTGGTGGAGGCCAGGTGTTGCCAGTGTGTGGTGGTGGCAGGTGTTGCCAGTGTGTGGTGGTGGCAGGTGTTGCCAGTGTGAGGTGGTGGTGGTGGCAGGTGTTGCCAGTGTGTGGTGGTGGAGGCCAGGTGTTGCCAGTGTGTGGTGGTGGCAGGTGTTGGCAGTGTGTGGTGGTGGAGGCCAGGTGTTGCCAGTGTGTGGTCGTGGAGGCCAGGTGTTGCCAGTGTGTGGTGGTGGAGGCCAGGTGTTGCCAGTGTGTGGTGGTGGTGGTGGCAGGTGTTGCCAGTGTGTGGTGGTGGAAGCCAGGTGTTGCCAGTGTGTGGTGGTGGCAGGTGTTGCCAGTGTGTGGTGGTGGCAGGTGTTGCCAGTGTGTGGTGGTGGCAGGTGTTGCCAGTGTGTGGTGGTGGCAGGTGTTGCCAGTGTGTGGTGGTGGCAGGTGTTGCCAGTGTGTGGTGGTGGCAGGTGTTGCCAGTGTGTGGTGGTGGCAGGTGTTGCCAGTGTGTGGTGGTGGCAGGTGTTGCCAGTGTGTGGTGGTGGTGGAGGCCAGGTGTTGCCAGTGTGTGGTGGTGGCAGGTGTTGCCAGTGTGTGGTGGTGGCAGGTGTTGCCAGTGTGTGGTGGTGGCAGGTGTTGCCAGTGTGTGGTGGTAGCAGGTGTTGCCAGTGTGTGGTGGTGGCAGGTGTTGCCAGTGTGTGGTGGTGGTGGAGGCCAGGTGTTGCCAGTGTGTGGTGGTGGCAGGTGTTGCCAGTGTGTGGTGGTGGCAGGTGTTGCCAGTGTGTGGTGGTGGTGGTGGCAGGTGTTGCCAGTGTGTGGTGGTGGAGGCCAGGTGTTGCCAGTGTGTGGTGGTGGCAGGTGTTGCCAGTGTGTGGTGGTGGAGGCCAGGTGTTGCCAGTGTGTGGTGGTGGAGGCCAGGTGTTGCCAGTGTGTGGTGGTGGAGGCCAGGTGTTGCCAGTGTGTGGTGGTGGTGGTGGCAGGTGTTGCCAGTGTGTGGTGGTGGAAGCCAGGTGTTGCCAGTGTGTGGTGGTGGCAGGTGTTGCCAGTGTGTGGTGGTGGCAGGTGTTGCCAGTGTGTGGTGGTGGCAGGTGTTGCCAGTGTGTGGTGGTGGCAGGTGTTGCCAGTGTGTGGTGGTGGCAGGTGTTGCCAGTGTGTGGTGGTGGCAGGTGTTGCCAGTGTGTGGTGGTGGCAGGTGTTGCCAGTGTGTGGTGGTGGCAGGTGTTGCCAGTGTGTGGTGGTGGCAGGTGTTGCCAGTGTGTGGTGGTGGTGGAGGCCAGGTGTTGCCAGTGTGTGGTGGTGGCAGGTGTTGCCAGTGTGTGGTGGTGGCAGGTGTTGCCAGTGTGTGGTGGTGGCAGGTGTTGCCAGTGGTGGTGGTGGTGGTGGTGGCAGGTGTTGCCAGTGTGTGGTGGTGGCAGGTGTTGCCAGTGTGTGGTGGTGGAGGCCAGGTGTTGCCAGTGTGTGGTGGTGGCAGGTGTTGCCAGTGTGTGGTGGTGGAGGCCAGGTGTTGCCAGTGTGTGGTGGTGGAGGCCAGGTGTTGCCAGTGTGTGGTGGTGGTGGTGGTGGCAGGTGTTGCCAGTGTGTGGTGGTGGAGGCCAGGTGTTGCCAGTGTGTGGTGGTGGCAGGTGTTGCCAGTGTGTGGTGGTGGAGGCCAGGTGTTGCCAGTGTGTGGTGGTGGTGGAGGCCAGGTGTTACCAGTGTGTGGTGGTGGTGGAGGCCAGGTGTGCCAGTGTGGTGGTGGTGGTGGTGGAGGCCAGGTGTTGCCAGTGTGGTGGTGGTGGTGGAGGCCAGGTGTTGCCAGTGTGTGGTGGTGGCAGGTGTTGCCAGTGTGTGGTGGTGGCAGGTGTTGCCAGTGTGTGTGGTGGTGGAGGCCAGGTTTGCCAATGTGTGGTGGTGGCAGGTGTTGCCAGTGTGTGGTGGTGGAGGCCAGGTGTTGCCAGTGTGTGGTGGTGGTGGAGGCCAGGTGTTGCCAGTGTGTGGTGGTGGTGGAGGCCAGGTGTTGCCAGTGTGGTGGTGGTGGTGGAGGCCAGGTGTTGCCAGTGTGGTGGTGGTGGTGGAGGCCAGGTGTTGCCAGTGTGTGGTGGTGGGNTTACAGTCCTATCTTACAAACAGGACCTCTAAAGTCCACACACAAGGCGAGTTTTCCGATGACATCCCAATACAAACGGGTGTCCCGCCAGGCTCCGTACTAAGCCCAACCCTTTTTGCTGCATTCTTAGCAGATTTGCCTAACACCCATCCTGTTCACCTCTCAGCGTACGCCGACGACTAACATTGCATTATTCAGACAATGCCCTACCTAATACAGTCTCAACAATGCAAACAGCACTCGACCACCTCATAGATTGGACACAACAATGGGGCCTTCAATTAGCACTACCAAAACCTATTATCAGATTTTCACTAAAACAAGCCTGTGTTCATCTACCCAGCCTCACAATACACAACACTCCATCCAACACGTACGAGAACATAAATACCTCGGCATGCACTTAGACCCGCCCTCACTTACCTGGAAAGCACACATTCAGAAGTTTAAACAGACGACACAACCCCGACTCGCCATACTTAAAGCCCTCACTGACACCACCTTGGAAGTACACCATCAAATCTTGCTCCGTTTCTATACAACCACATTCGCAGCCAACTAGACTATTTTGCCAGGCATATGTGTCGGCTGTGCCTACTAATCTACAGAGCCTAGAGGTCATACAAAACAATGCCATGCAAATTATATGTGGCGCAATTCGTTCCACATCTATCCTCGGACTTTGCAGGGAAACTGGCCTCACAAGCTTAGCTACCAGACGAGACATAATGTGTGCCAACTCTCTGTCACTCTGTACCACTGCTCACCAGACACACCCATACAGTAAAAAAATTAACCCAACAGTTTAACCCAATACCCACCCCGCTTCCCAAAAAATCACTCGCAACCTTTCCTCACATGGCTACAAATAACCTCAATATAGACCTCTCTCTACTCCAAAACTCTGAAACCCAACTTACTGTTCCCCCTATTCCACCTTGGCTTTATACAACTCCTAATACAGCAATACAACTCGAAGACAACATTCCAAAGTCTGCACCAAACTCAGCCATAGCCTCAGTCTTTCTCTCAACAATGAAAAATTGCTACCCAAATACCACAGCGATTTATACAGATGGATCTCGCATCATCATGAACAACGTGCCCTCGGTCACTAGCGCTGTATGGATACCGGAATACCATCTCAAGCAGGGATGGCGGGTACCAACCAACTATCTGTTTTCACAGCTGAATTATATGCCTTATATCAAGCTCTACAAATAATCACAACATTACCAATCGGGACATATACAATCTGTAGTCACTCCAAGAGTGCGATTCAAGCCATTACGTACTCTTCAACAACGTGCAAGGAGTTTGTTTACCCATGTCTTCAACTTCTTCATGAACATCAATTGAACGGTTATGACACCTCTAGCCAAAGGGTCCCAGCGCATTGTGGTATTCTCCGTGGCGTAGTGGTAAGACACTCGCCTGGCATTCAGCGAGCGCTTTGTCCTGGATTCGTATCCTGGCCGGGGAGGATTTACTGGGCGCAAATCCTTAACTGTAGCCTCTGTTTAACTCAACAGTAGAACTGGTACCTGGTTGTAAAAATGATTCTTCGCGGGAGTCGTATTCCGGTGAACATAGGATTAAGGATTTGCACGAAAAGTTAGGCGTACTAGTGGCTGTACAAGAATGTAACAACTCTTGTATATATCAATAAATAAAATAAATAAAAATAAAAAATAAGGAACTAGTAGATCAACTAGCCAATCAATACACAACACGCCTCACATTACCCGTCATCCAGTTCCCCGTGTTGCACGTAAACGAGCCTTCAAAAATACCATCACCCAAGATTTGGCGACGAAATGGAAAACGTGATGCTCACCTTTGCACTATGGGTCCATTAAAAAGAAATGGGAAACTTGGAAACATGTCAGATATAAAAGCAGAGAAATTGATGTAACGATGACCAGATTAAGGCTGGCAGCACACAGCTCTAAGTACTAAGTACAGCTCTAAGAGACTATCGAACACTATCTCCTTCACTGCTTCCGACATAATGCCAGAGTAAATTTCAAATAAATATTTATCGCACTTAAAATACTCTTTACCATGGAGCATATGTTAGGAGGAGGTGACCACTGGTCACAGGAACAATATCCAATAGTCAAGACACTGGCTAAATATCTCCAGTCGACCAACAAATTGGGTCACATGTGACCCGCGCCACATATATGCCTGGCGCCACCAACAGCTAAACACAGAACACAACTGCCTCGTGGCAGCGCCAAGGATCAGCTGACGCCATAAACACAACACCCAGCCCCACGGTGCGGCAAGTCTCCCTCCAACACACACCTCTGTTGTAGTCGCCGCTCCTCTGTCTACAACACAACACAACAAGCACCTTTGGCACCCTTATCATCCTCAACATGAAGGCGTCTCCCAACACCAGTAGTGGTGCAGTCATCGGGTGGGTCGAACCCTTCATGCACACTACACCTATCATCATCAAGAAGAAGGAGAACGTTAACTTAGGCTACTGGCCATTAAACTGCGCTACTGACGCATAGCCACCTATAGTGACGCTCAACCTTGGCTATTGAACGTCAACTAAGGCATATAAACATCAATTTAGGCTTTTGAACGATACGTTAGACTATCACACGTTAACTTACATGTCCGGGAGGCGGCATGCGGCTGACTGGCTCTTATCTCGACCCGTCACGCGAGGAGTCGAACGCCAGACACCTCAACGGGTGCTGATATCACCTTCACACTTAACATTTTGGCAGAATGTTTTGCACAATAATTTTCATTATTTATTTCTGGCTTAGACCTGACGGTTCCCCCCCCCTGTCCCTCTCTCATGCCTCTTACTCTCTCCTCACCTCTCCTTCCTCTCTCTCCTTCCCTCTCCCTCTCTATCCTGTCCTCTCCTTCACTCTCCCCCAAGAGAGTGAAGGGTCAGGCAGCCAGTGAATAATGTTTCAGATTACTATACGAAAAATCACTGATTTGAATTAGTTGTTTTCAAAATATTAACATTGGTAGCCGTCATGGTGGAGGGGGTGGGGGTGGCCGTCATGGTGGAGGGGATGGGGGTGGAGTGGGGGGTCAGTATGTCACCTTGTTCCCTCTGGTGGTTAGTGATCCCCCCCCCCCTCCGACCAGCCTATGTCTGTCCCGTCCCCCACACCACCTTCCCTGCAAAGCCGTTGTCTCGAACAAGGTTGTCTCGTTGAAGAGTTAGTGTTGAGGAGGGTGTAGAGACGACCCCACTTCCTGCCTCTTGTAACATCTCTGTAACAAGAGGTTACACAGATGTTACATCTCTCTAATCATCATCTCTGCACAAATCCTTCATATATATATATATATTTATATATATATATATATATATATATATATATATATATATATATATATATATATATATATATATATATATAAATATATATATAAATATATATATATATATATATATATATATATATATATATATATATAAAATATATATATATATATATATATATATATATATATATATATATATATATATATATATAATTTGTAATAAAAGATATTTTGCGTTGTAGTTTAATGCATTAATTGTGTGCAGAATATCTCTGATGTGTCATGAACTAAATGTATTTACATGTTGAACCCTTCTTCCCCGGAACCATTGAAAAACAATCAGCTGCACTCTAGTAATTGTTTGGTCTTACAATACTTTATGCAGCAATTGATCTTTCAAATTGTAATGGTAATTTTGTAACTTTTCATATAAACTTTTCAGTAATGGAAGGGAAGTGTCGAGAGTGATTGAGAGTGTGTAGTGATGAGAGTACTGTGCATGGTACTGTGTGTAGTGATGAGAGTACTGTGCATGGTACTGTGTGTAGTGATGAGAGTACTGTGCATGGTACTGTGTGTAGTGATGAGAGTACTGTGCATGGTACTGTGTGTAGTGATGAGAGTACTGTGCATGGTACTGTGTGTAGTGATGAGAGTACTGTGCATGGTACTGTGTGTAGTGATGAGAGTACTGTGCATGGTACTGTGTGTAGAGATGAGAGTACAGTGTGTAGTGATGAGAGTACTGTGCTTGGTACAGTGTGAAGTGGTGAGAGTACTGTGCTTGGTACAGTGTGAAGTGATGAGAGTACTGTGCTTGGTACAGTGTGAAGTGGTGAGAGTACTGTGCTTGGTACAGTGTGAAGTGATGAGAGTACTGTGCTTGGTACAGTGTGAAGTGGTGAGAGTACTGTGCTTGGTACAGTGTGTAGTGGTGAGAGTACTGTGCATGGTACTGTGTGTAGTGATGAGAGTACTGTGCATGGTACTGTGTGTAGTGATGAGAGTACTGTGCATGGTACTGTGTGTAGTGATGAGAGTACTGTGCATGGTACATTGTGTAGTGATGAGAGTACTGTGCATGGTACTGTGTGTAGTGGTGAGAGTACTGTGCATGGTACAGTGTGTAGTGATGAGAGTACTGTGCATGGTACTGTGTGTAGTGGTGAGAGTACTGTGCATGTACAGTGTGTAGTGATGAGAGTACTGTGCATGGTACTGTGTGTAGTGGTGAGAGTACTGTGCATGGTACTGTGTGTAGAGATGAGAGTACTGTGCATGGTACTGTGTGTAGTGGTGAGAGTACTGTGCTTGGTACAGTGTGAAGTGATGAGAGTACTGTGCTTGGTACAGTGTGTAGTGATGAGAGTACTGTGCATGGTACTGTGTGTAGTGGTGAGAGTACTGTGCATGGTACAGTGTGTAGTGGTGAGAGTACTGTGCTTGGTACTGTGTGTAGTGGTGAGAGTACTGTGCTTGGTACTGTGTGTAGTGGTGAGAGTACTGTGCTTGGTACTGTGTGTAGTGGTGAGAGTACTGTGCTTGGTACTGTGTGTAGTGGTGAGAGTACTGTGCTTGGTACAGTGTTTAGTGGTGAGAGTACTGTGCATGGTACTGTGTGTAGTGATGAGAGTACTGTGCTTGGTACAGTGTGTAGTGGTGAGAGTACTGTGCTTGGTACAGTGTGAAGTGATGAGAGTACTGTCCTTGGTACAGTGTGTAGTGGTGAGAGTACTGTGCTTGGTACAGTGTGTAGTGATGAGAGTACTGTGCTTGGTACAGTGTGTAGTGATGAGAGTACTGTGCATGGTACAGTGTGTAGTGGTGAGAGTACTGTGCTTGGTACAGTGTGTAGTGGTGAGAGTACTGTGCTTGGTACTGTGTGTAGTGGTGAGAGTACTGTGCTTGGTACAGTGTTTAGTGATGAGAGTATTGTGCTTGGTACAGTGTTTAGTGGTGAGAGTCCTGTGCTTGGTACAGTGTGTAGTGATGAGAGTACTGTCCTTGGTACAGTGTGTAGTGATGAGAGTACTGTGCTTGGTACAGTGTTTAGTGGTGAGAGTACTGTGCTTGGTACAGTGTGTAGTGGTGAGAGTACTGTGCTTGGTACAGTGTGTAGTGGTGAGAGTACTGTGCTTGGTGCACTGTGTTGTGATGAGAGTACTGTGCCTGGTTCAGTGTGTAGTGATGAGAGTACTGTGCTTGGTACAGTGTGTAGTGATGAGAGTACTGTGCCTGGTACAGTGTGTAGTGATGAGAGTACTGTGCTTGGTACAGTGTGTAGTGATGAGAGTACTGTGCTTGGTACAGTGTGTAGTGATGAGAGTACTGTGCTTGGTACAGTGTGTAGTGATGAGAGTACTGTGCTTGGTACTGTGTGTTGTGATGAGAGTACTGTGCATGGTACAGTGTGTAGTGGTGAGAGTACTGTGCATGGTACTGTGTGTTGTGATGAGAGTACTGTGCCTGGTACAGTGTGTAGTGGTGAGAGTACTGTGCTTGGCACAGTGTGTTGTGGTGAGAGTACTGTGCTTGGTATAGTGTGTAGTGGTGAGAGTACTGTGCTTGGTATAGTGTGTAGTGGTGAGAGTACTGTACTTGGTATAGTGTGTAGTGGTGAGAGTACTGTGCTTGGTATAGTGAGTCTCTCTCAGGTCTTGTAGGCACACACAGTGTCGTGAAGGAGCACCGTGGCACTCACACCATGGCACTGGTGGCACCCTCACACCATGGCACTGGTGGCACCCTCACACCATGGCACTGGTGGCACCCTCACACCATGGCACTGGTGGCACCCTCACACCATGGCACTGGTGGCACCCTCACACCATGGCACTGGTGGCACTCTCACACCATGGCACTGGTGGCACCCTCACACCATGGCACTGGTGGCACTCTTACACCATGGTACTGGTGGCACTCACACCATGGTACTGGTGGCACCTTCACACCATGGCACTGTTGGCACTCTCACACCATGGTACTGGTGGCACCCTCACACCATGGTACTGGTGGCACCCTCACACCATGGTACTGGTGGCACCTTCACACCATGGCACTTGTGGCACCCTCACACCATGGTACTGGTGGCACTCTCACACCATGGCACTTGTGGCACCCTCACACCATGGCACTGGTGGCACACTCACACCATGGTACTGGTGGCACTCTCACACCATGGCACTGGTGGCACTCTCACACCATGGCACTGGTGGCACTCTCACACCATGGCACTGGTGGCACTCTCACACCATGGCACTGGTGGCACTCTCACACCATGGTACTGGTGGCACCCTCACACCATGGTACTGGTGGCACCCTCACACCATGGTACTGGTGGCACCCTCACACCATGGTACTGGTGGCACCTTCACACCATGGCACTGGTGGCACTCTCACACCATGGCACTGGTGGCACCCTCACACCATGGCACTGGTGGCACTCTCACACCATGGCACTGGTGGCACTCTCACACCATGGCACTGGTGGCACCCTCACACCATGGTACTGGTGGCACTCTCACACCATGGCACTGGTGGCACTCTCACACCATGGTACTGGTGGCACTCTCACACCATGGCACTGGTGGCACTCTCACACCATGGTACTGGTGGCACTCTCACACCATGGTACTGGTGGCACTCTCACACCATGGCACTGGTGGCACTCTCACACCATGGCACTGGTGGCACTCTCACACCATGGTACTGGTGGCACTCTCACACCATGGTACTGGTGGCACTCTCACACCATGGCACTGGTGGCACTCTCACACCATGGTACTGGTGGCACTCTCACACCATGGCACTGGTGGCACTCTCACACCATGGCACTGGTGGCACTCTCACACCATGGCACTGGTGGCACTCTCACACCATGGCACTGATAATATAGCCTGGAACAAGCGTCAGTTTGATGTGTTGTCCAGAAGGGTGAGGCGCCCACGGTCTACGGCCTCAACAACGACCTTATGGTGGCAGCTGTGGGTGTCCCAGGGGAGGAAGACCTCATCTAAGTCGTGAGTGTTGCAACCAGTACTGCAACACGGGGCAGTGAGAGCACAGTGTTGCAACAAGTACTGCAACACGGGGCAGTGAGGGCACAGTGTTGCAACAAGTACTGCAACACTGAGGGCAGTGAGAGCACAGTGTTGCAACAAGTACTGCAACACTGAGGGCAGTGAGAGCAGAGTTGCAACAAGTACTGCAACACTGAGGGCAGTGAGAGCAGAGTTGCAACAAGTACTGCAACACGGGGCAGTGAGAGCACAGTGTTGCAACAAGTACTGCAACACGGGGCAGTGAAGGCACAGTGTTGCAACAAGTACTGCAACACGGGGCAGTGAGAGCACAGTGTTGCAACAAGTACTGCAACACGGGGCAGTGAGAGCACAGTGTTGCAACCAGTACTGCAACACGGGGCAGTGAGAGCACAGTGTTGCAACAAGTACTGCAACACTGAGGACAGTGAGAGCACAGTGTTGCAACAAGTACTGCAACACGGGGCAGTGAGAGCAGTGTTGCAACCAGTACTGCAACACGGGGCAGTGAGAACAGTGTTGCAACCAGTACTGCAACACGGGGCAGTAAAGGCACAGTGTTGCAACAAGTACTGCAACACTGAGGACAGTGAGAGCACAGTGTTGCAACAAATACTGCAACACTGAGGGCAGTGAGAGCACAGTGTTGCAACAAGTACTGCAACACGGGGCAGTGAGAGAACAGTGTTGCAACAAATACTGCAACACTGAGGGCAGTGAGAGCACAGTGTTGCAACAAGTACTGCAACACGGGGCAGTGAGAGCACAGTGTTGCAACAAGTACTGCAACACGGGGCAGTGAGAGCACAGTGTTGCAACACGGGGCAGTGAGAGCACAGTGTTGCAACAAGTACTGCAACACGGGGCAGTGAGGGCACAGTGTTGCAACACTGAGGGCAGTGAGAGCACAGTGTTGCAACAAGTACTGCAACACTGAGGGCAGTGAGAGCACAGTGTTGCAACAAGTACTGCAACACGGGGCAGTGAAGGCACAGTGTTGCAACACGGGGCAGTGAGAGCACAGTGTTGCAACAAGTACTGCAACACGGGGCAGTGAAGGCACAGTGTTGCAACACGGGACAGTGAGAGCACAGTGTTGCAACAAGTACTGCAACACGGGGCAGTGAGGGCACAGTGTTGCAACAAGTACTGCAACACTGAGGGCAGTGAGAGCACAGTGTTGCAACAAGTACTGCAACACTGAGGGCAGTGAGAGCAGAGTTGCAACAAGTACTGCAACACTGAGGGCAGTGAGAGCAGAGTTGCAACAAGTACTGCAACACGGGGCAGTGAGAGCACAGTGTTGCAACAAGTACTGCAACACGGGGCAGTGAAGGCACAGTGTTGCAACAAGTACTGCAACACGGGGCAGTGAGAGCACAGTGTTGCAACAAGTACTGCAACACGGGGCAGTGAGAGCACAGTGTTGCAACCAGTACTGCAACACGGGGCAGTGAGAGCACAGTGTTGCAACAAGTACTGCAACACTGAGGACAGTGAGAGCACAGTGTTGCAACAAGTACTGCAACACGGGGCAGTGAGAGCAGTGTTGCAACAGTACTGCAACACGGGGCAGTGAGAACAGTGTTGCAACCAGTACTGCAACACGGGGCAGTAAAGGCACAGTGTTGCAACAAGTACTGCAACACTGAGGACAGTGAGAGCACAGTGTTGCAACAAATACTGCAACACTGAGGGCAGTGAGAGCACAGTGTTGCAACAAGTACTGCAACACGGGGCAGTGAGAGAACAGTGTTGCAACAAATACTGCAACACTGAGGGCAGTGAGAGCACAGTGTTGCAACAAGTACTGCAACACGGGGCAGTGAGAGCACAGTGTTGCAACAAGTACTGCAACACGGGGCAGTGAGAGCACAGTGTTGCAACACGGGGCAGTGAGAGCACAGTGTTGCAACAAGTACTGCAACACGGGGCAGTGAGGGCACAGTGTTGCAACACTGAGGGCAGTGAGAGCACAGTGTTGCAACAAGTACTGCAACACTGAGGGCAGTGAGAGCACAGTGTTGCAACAAGTACTGCAACACGGGGCAGTGAAGGCACAGTGTTGCAACACGGGGCAGTGAGAGCACAGTGTTGCAACAAGTACTGCAACACGGGGCAGTGAAGGCACAGTGTTGCAACACGGGACAGTGAGAGCACAGTGTTGCAACAAGTACTGCAACACGGGGCAGTGAGAGCACAGTGTTGCAACAGTACTGCAACACGGCAGTGAAGCACAGTGTTGCAACCAGTACTGCAACACGGGGCAGTGAGAGCACAGTGTTGCAACAAGTACTGCAACACGGGGCAGTGAGGGCACAGTGTTGCAACACGGGGCAGTGAGAGCACAGTGTTGCAACCAGTACTGCAACACGGGGCAGTGAAGGCACAGTGTTGCAACAAGTACTGCAACACTGAGGGCAGTGAAGGCACAGTGTTGCAACAAGTTCTGCAACACGGGGCAGTGAGAGCACAGTGTTGCAACAAGTACTGCAACACGGGGCAGTGAGGGCACAGTGTTGCAACAAGTACTGCAACACGGGGCAGTGAGAGCACAGTGTTGCAACCAGTACTGCAACACGGGGAAGTGAGAGCACAGTGTTGCAACAAGTACTGCAACACGGGGCAGTGAGAGCACAGTGTTGCAACCAGTACTGCAACACGGGGAAGTGAAGGCACAGTGTTGCAACAAGTACTGCAACACGGGGCAGTGAAGGCACAGTGTTGCAACAAGTACTGCAACACGGGGCAGTGAAGCACAGTGTTGCAACAAGTACTGCAACAGTGAGGGCACAGTGTTGCAACAAGTACTGCAACACGGGGCAGTGAGAGCACAGTGTTGCAACAAGTACTGCAACACTGAGGGCAGTGAAGGCACAGTGTTGCAACCAGCACTGCAACACGGGGCAGTGAGAGCACAGTGTTGCAACAAGTACTGCAACACGGGGCAGTGAAGGCACAGTGTTGCAACAAGTACTGCAACACTGAGGGCAGTGAGAGCACAGTGTTGCAACAAGTACTGCAACACGGGGCAGTGAGAGCACAGTGTTGCAACAAGTACTGCAACACTGAGGGCAGTGAGAGCACAGTGTTGCAACAAGTACTGCAACACGGGGCAGTGAGAGCACAGTGTTGCAACCAGTACTGCAACACGGGGCAGTGAGGGCACAGTGTTGCAACAAGTACTGCAACACGGGGCAGTGAGAGCACAGTGTTGCAACAAGTACTGCAACACGGGGCAGTGAGGCACAGTGTTGCAACAAGTACTGCAACACTGAGGGCAGTGAGAGCACAGTGTTGCAACAAGTACTGCAACACGGGGCAGTGAGAGCACAGTGTTGCAACAAGTACTGCAACACTGAGGGCAGTGAGAGCACAGTGTTGCAACAAGTACTGCAACACTGAGGGCAGTGAGAGCACAGTGTTGCAACAAGTACTGCAACACTGAGGGCAGTGAGAGCACAGTGTTGCAACAAGTACTGCAACACGGGGCAGTGAGAGCACAGTGTTGCAACAAGTACTGCAACACTGAGGGCAGTGAGAGCACAGTGTTGCAACAAGTACTGCAACACGGGGCAGTGAGAGCACAGTGTTGCAACAAGTACTGCAACACTGAGGGCAGTGAGAGCACAGTGTTGCAACAAGTACTGCAACACGGGGCAGTGAGAGCACAGTGTTGCAACAAGTACTGCAACACGGGGCAGTGAGAGCACAGTGTTGCAACAAGTACTGCAACACTGAGGGCAGTGAGAGCACAGTGTTGCAACAAGTACTGCAACACTGAGGGCAGTGAGAGCACAGTGTTGCAACAAGTACTGCAACACGGGGCAGTGAGAGCACAGTGTTGCAACAAGTACTGCAACACTGAGGGCAGTGAGAGCACAGTGTTGCAACAAGTACTGCAACACTGAGGGCAGTGAGAGCACAGTGTTGCAACAAGTACTGCAACACTGAGGGCATTGAGAGCACAGTGTTGCAACAAGTACTGCAACACTGAGGGCAGTGAGAGCACAGTGTTGCAACAAGTACTGCAACACGGGGGAGTGAGAGCAGTGTTGCAACAAGTACTGCAACACGGGGCAGTGAGAGCAGTGTTGCAACAAGTACTGCAACACGGGGCAGTGAGGGCACAGTGTTGCAACAAGTACTGCAACACTGAGGGCAGTGAGAGCACAGTGTTGCAACAAGTACTGAAACACTGAGGGCAGTGAGAGCAGAGTTGCAACAAGTACTGCAACACGGGGCAGTGAGAGCACAGTGTTGCAACAAGTACTGCAACACGGGGCAGTGAAGGCACAGTGTTGCAACAAGTACTGCAACAGGGGCAGTGAGAGCACAGTGTTGCAACAAGTACTGCAACACGGGGCAGTGAGAGCAGTGTTGCAACAAGTACTGCAACACGGGGCAGTGAGAGCACAGTGTTGCAACAAGTACTGCAACACGGGGCAGTGAGAGCACAGTGTTGCAACCAGTACTGCAACACGGGGCAGTGAGAGCACAGTGTTGCAACAAGTACTGCAACACTGAGGGCAGTGAGAGCACAGTGTTGCAACAAGTACTGCAACACGGGGCAGTGAGAGCACAGTGTTGCAACAAGTACTGCAACACTGGGGCAGTGAGAGCACAGTGTTGCAACAAGTACTGCAACACTGAGGGCAGTGAGAGCACAGTGTTGCAACAAGTACTGCAACACGGGGCAGTGAGAGCACAGTGTTGCAACAAGTACTGCAACACTGAGGGCAGTGAGAGCACAGTGTTGCAACAAGTACTGCAACACGGGGCAGTGAGAGCACAGTGTTGCAACAAGTACTGCAACACGGGGCAGTGAGAGCACAGTGTTGCAACAAGTACTGCAACACGGGGCAGTGAGAGCACAGTGTTGCAACAAGTACTGCAACACGGGGCAGTGAGGGCACAGTGTTGCAACACGGGGCAGTGAGAGCACAGTGTTGCAACAAGTACTGCAACACTGAGGGCAGTGAGAGCACAGTGTTGCAACAAGTACTGCAACACGGGGCAGGGAAGGCACAGTGTTGCAACACGGGGCAGTGAGAGCACAGTGTTGCAACAAGTACTGCAACACGGGGCAGTGAGAGCACAGTGTTGCAACCAGTACTGCAACACGGGGCAGTGAAGGCACAGTGTTGCAACCAGTACTGCAACACGGGGCAGTGAGAGCACAGTGTTGCAACAAGTACTGCAACACGGGGCAGTGAGGGCACAGTGTTGCAACACGGGGCAGTGAGAGCACAGTGTTGCAACAGTACTGCAACACGGGGCAGTGAGGCACAGTGTTGCAACAAGTACTGCAACACTGAGGGCAGTGAAGGCACAGTGTTGCAACAAGTGCTGCAACACGGGGCAGTGAGAGCACAGTGTTGCAACAAGTACTGCAACACGGGGCAGTGAGAGCACAGTGTTGCAACAAGTACTGCAACACGGGGCAGTGAGAGCACAGTGTTGCAACAAGTACTGCAACACGGGGCAGTGAGAGCACAGTGTTGCAACAAGTACTGCAACACGGGGCAGTGAAGCACAGTGTTGCAACAAGTACTGCAACACGGGGCAGTGAAGGCACAGTGTTGCAACAAGTACTGCAACAGTGAGGGCACAGTGTTGCAACAAGTACTGCAACACGGGGCAGTGAGAGCACAGTGTTGCAACAAGTACTGCAACACGGGGCAGTGAAGGCACAGTGTTGCAACAAGTACTGCAACACTGAGGGCAGTGAGAGCACAGTGTTGCAACCAGTACTGCAACACGGGGCAGTGAGAGCACAGTGTTGCAACAAGTACTGCAACATGAGGGCAGTGAGAGCACAGTGTTGCAACCAGCACTGCAACACGGGGCAGTGAGAGCACAGTGTTGCAGCCAGTACTGCAACACGGGGCAGTGAGGGCACAGTGTTGCAACAAGTACTGCAACACGGGGCAGTGAGAGCACAGTGTTGCAACAAGTACTGCAACACTGAGGGCAGTGAGAGCACAGTGTTGCAACAAGTACTGCAACACTGAGGGCAGTGAGAGCACAGTGTTGCAACAAGTACTGCAACACTGAGGGCAGTGAGAGCACAGTGTTGCAACAAGTACTGCAACACGGGCAGTGAGAGCACAGTGTTGCAACAAGTACTGCAACACTGAGGGCAGTGAGAGCACAGTGTTGCAACAAGTACTGCAACACGGGGCAGTGAGAGCACAGTGTTGCAACAAGTACTGCAACACTGAGGGCAGTGAGAGCACAGTGTTGCAACAAGTACTGCAACACGGGGCAGTGAGAGCACAGTGTTGCAACAAGTACTGCAACACTGAGGGCAGTGAGAGCACAGTGTTGCAACAAGTACTGCAACACTGAGGGCAGTGAGAGCACAGTGTTGCAACAAGTACTGCAACACGGGGCAGTGAGAGCACAGTGTTGCAACAAGTACTGCAACACTGAGGGCAGTGAGAGCACAGTGTTGCAACAAGTACTGCAACACTGAGGGCAGTGAGAGCACAGTGTTGCAACAAGTACTGCAACACTGAGGGCAGTGAGAGCACAGTGTTGCAACAAGTACTGCAACACTGAGGGCAGTGAGAGCACAGTGTTGCAACAAGTACTGCAACACTGAGGGCAGTGAGAGCACAGTGTTGCAACAAGTACTGCAACACTGGGCAGTGAGAGCACAGTGTTGCAACAAGTACTGCAAGACGGGGCAGTGAGAGCACAGTGTTGCAACAAGTACTGCAACACTGAGGGCAGTGAGAGCACAGTGTTGCAACAAGTACTGCAACACTGAGGGCAGTGAGAGCAGTGTTGCAACAAGTACTGCAACACTGAGGGCAGTGAGAGCACAGTGTTGCAACAAGTACTGCAACACGAGGGCAGTGAGAGCACAGTGTTGCAACAAGTACTGCAACACGGGGCAGTGAGAGCACAGTGTTGCAACAAGTACTGCAACACGGGGCAGTGAGAGCACAGTGTTGCAACAAGTACTGCAACACTGAGGCAGTGAGAGCACAGTGTTGCAACAAGTACTGCAACACGGGGCAGTGAAGCACAGTGTTGCAACACGGGGCAGTGAGAGCACAGTGTTGCAACAAGTACTGCAACACGGGGCAGTGAGAGCACAGTGTTGCAACAAGTACTGCAACACGGGGCTGAGGGACAGTGTTGCAACAAGTACTGCAACACGGGGCAGTGAGGCACAGTGTTGCAACAAGTACTGCAACACGAGGGCAGTGAGAGCACAGTGTTGCAACAAGTACTGCAACACGGGCAGTGAAGGCACAGTGTTGCAACAAGTACTGCAACACTGGGGCAGTGAGAGCACAGTGTTGCAACAAGTACTGCAACCGGGGCAGTGAAGGCACAGTGTTGCAACAAGTACTGCAACACTGAGGGCAGTGAGAGCACAGTGTTGCAACAGTACTGCAACACGGGGCAGTGAGAGCACAGTGTTGCACAAAACAGTACTGAACACGGGGCAGCAGTGAGAACAGTGTTGCAACAAGTACTGCAACACTGAGGGCAGTGAGAGCACAGTGTTGCAACAAGTACTGCAACACTGAGGGCAGTGAGAGCACAGTGTTGCAACAGTACTGCAACATGAGGGCAGTGAGAGCACAGTGTTGCAACAAGTACTGCAACACGGGGCAGTGAGGCACAGTGTGCACAAAGTACTGCAACACTGAGGGCAGTGAGAGCACAGTGTGCAACAAAGTACTGCAACACTGAGGGCAGTGAGAGCACAGTGTTGCAACAAGTACTGCAACACTGAGGGCAGTGAGAGCACAGTGTTGCAACAAGTACTGCAACACTGAGGGCAGTGAGAACACAGTGTTGCAACAATACTGCAACACTGAGGGCAGTGAGAGCACAGTGTTGCAACAAGTACTGCAACACGGGGCAGTGAGAGCACAGTGTTGCAACAAGTACTGCAACACTGAGGCAGTGAAGGCACAGTGTTGCAACAAGTACTGCAACACTGGGCAGTGNGGGCAGTGAGAGCACAGTGTTGCAACAAGTACTGCAACACGGGGCAGTGAGAGCACAGTGTTGCAACAAATACTGCAACACTGAGGGCAGTGAGAGCACAGTGTTGCAACAAGTACTGCAACACGGGGCAGTGAGAGCACAGTGTTGCAACAAGTACTGCAACACGGGCAGTGAGAGCAGTGTTGCAACAGTACTGCACACACGGGGCAGTGAGAGCACAGTGTTGCAACAAGTACTGCAACACGGGGCAGTGAGGGCACAGTGTTGCAACACGGCAGTGAGAGCACAGTGTTGCAACAAGTACTGCAACACTGAGGGCAGTGAGAGCACAGTGTTGCAACAAGTACTGCAACACGGGGCATGAAGGCACAGTGTTGCAACACGGGGCAGTGAGAGCACAGTGTTGCAACAAGTACTGCAACACGGGGCAGTGAGAGCACAGTGTGCAACAAGTACTGCAACACGGGGCAGTGAGAGCACAGTGTTGCAACCAGTACTGCAACACGGGCAGTGAGAGCACAGTGTTGCAACAAGTACTGCAACACGGGGCAGTGAGGCCACGTGTTGCAACACGGGGCAGTGAGAGCACAGTGTTGCACCAGTACTGCAACACGGGCAGTGAAGGCACAGTGTTGCAACAGTACTGCAACACTGAGGGCAGTGAGAGCACAGTGTTGCAACCAGTACTGCAACACGGGGCAGTGAGAGCACAGTGTTGCAACAAGTACTGCAACATTGAGGGCAGTGAGAGCACAGTGTTGCAACCAGCACTGCAACACGGGGCAGTGAGAGCACAGTGTTGCAACCAGTACTGCAACACGGGGCAGTGAGAGCACAGTGTTGCAACAAGTACTGCAACACGGGGCAGTGAGAGCACAGTGTTGCAACAAGTACTGCAACACGGGGCAGTGAGGCACAGTGTTGCAACAAGTACTGCAACACTGAGGGCAGTGAGAGCACAGTGTTGCAACAAGTACTGCAACACGGGGCAGTGAGAGCACAGTGTTGCAACAAGTACTGCAACACTGAGGGCAGTGAGAGCACAGTGTTGCAACAAGTACTGCAACACTGAGGGCAGTGAGAGCACAGTGTTGCAACAAGTACTGCAACACTGAGGGCAGTGAGAGCACAGTGTTGCAACAAGTACTGCAACACGGGGCAGTGAGAGCACAGTGTTGCAACAAGTACTGCAACACTGAGGGCAGTGAGAGCACAGTGTTGCAACAAGTACTGCAACACGGGGCAGTGAGAGCACAGTGTTGCAACAAGTACTGCAACACTGGGGCAGTGAGAGCACAGTGTTGCAACAAGTACTGCAACACGGGGCAGTGAGAGCACAGTGTTGCAACAAGTACTGCAACACGGGGCAGTGAGAGCACAGTGTTGCAACAAGTACTGCAACACTGAGGGCAGTGAGAGCACAGTGTTGCAACAAGTACTGCAACACTGAGGCAGTGAGAGCACAGTGTTGCAACAAGTACTGCAACACGGGGCAGTGAGAGCACAGTGTTGCAACAAGTACTGCAACACTGGGGCAGTGAGAGCACAGTGTTGCAACAAGTACTGCAACACTGAGGGCAGTGAGAGCACAGTGTTGCAACAAGTACTGCAACACTGAGGGCAGTGAGAGCACAGTGTTGCAACAAGTACTGCAACACTGAGGGCAGTGAGAGCACAGTGTTGCAACAAGTACTGCAACACGGGGCAGTGAGAGCACAGTGTTGCAACAAGTACTGCAACACGGGGCAGTGAGAGCACAGTGTTGCAACAAGTACTGCAACACGGGGCAGTGAGAGCACAGTGTTGCAACAAGTACTGCAACACTGAGGGCAGTGAGAGCACAGTGTTGCAACAAGTACTGCAACACTGAGGGCAGTGAGAGCACAGTGTTGCAACAAGTACTGCAACACGGGGCAGTGAGAGCACAGTGTTGCAACAAGTACTGCAACACGGGGCAGTGAGAGCACAGTGTTGCAACAAGTACTGCAACACTGGGCAGTGAGAGCACAGTGTTGCAACAAGTACTGCAACACGGGGCAGTGAGAGCACAGTGTTGCAACAAGTACTGCAACACGGGGCAGTGAGAGCACAGTGTTGCAACAAGTACTGCAACACGGGGCAGTGAGAGCACAGTGTTGCAACAAGTACTGCAACACTGGGCAGTGAGAGCACAGTGTTGCAACAAGTACTGCAACACTGAGGGCAGTGAGAGCACAGTGTTGCAACAAGTACTGCAACACTGGGGCAGTGAGAGCACAGTGTTGCAACAAGTACTGCAACACGGGGCAGTGAGAGCACAGTGTTGCAACAAGTACTGCAACACTGAGGGCAGTGAGAGCACAGTGTTGCAACAAGTACTGCAACACGGGGCAGTGAGAGCACAGTGTTGCAACAAGTACTGCAACACTGGGCAGTGAGAGCACAGTGTTGCAACAAGTACTGCAACACGGGGCAGTGAGAGCACAGTGTTGCAACAAGTACTGCAACACGGGGCAGTGAGAGCACAGTGTTGCAACAAGTACTGCAACACGGGGCAGTGAGAGCACAGTGTTGCAACAAGTACTGCAACACGGGGCAGTGAGAGCACAGTGTTGCAACAAGTACTGCAACACGGCAGTGAGAGCACAGTGTTGCAACAAGTACTGCAACACGGGGCAGTGAGAGCACAGTGTTGCAACAAGTACTGCAACACGGGGCAGTGAGCACAGTGTTGCAACAAGTACTGCAACACGGGGCAGTGAGAGCACAGTGTTGCAACAAGTACTGCAACACGGGGCAGTGAGAGCACAGTGTTGCAACAAGTACTGCAACACGGGGCAGTGAGAGCACAGTGTTGCAACAAGTACTGCAACACGGGGCAGTGAGAGCACAGTGTTGCAACAAGTACTGCAACACTGAGGGCAGTGAGAGCACAGTGTTGCAACAAGTACTGCAACACGGGGCAGTGAGAGCACAGTGTTGCAACAAGTACTGCAACACGGGGCAGTGAAGGCACAGTGTTGCAACAAGTACTGCAACACTGGGGCAGTGAGAGCACAGTGTTGCAACAAGTACTGCAACACTGGGGCAGTGAGAGCACAGTGTTGCAACAAGTACTGCAACACTGGGGCAGTGAGAGCACAGTGTTGCAACAAGTACTGCAACACTGAGGGCAGTGAGAGCACAGTGTTGCAACAAGTACTGCAACACGGGGCAGTGAGAGCACAGTGTTGCAACAAGTACTGCAACACGGGGCAGTGAGAGCACAGTGTTGCAACAAGTACTGCAACACGGGGCAGTGAGAGCACAGTGTTGCAACAAGTACTGCAACACTGGGCAGTGAGAGCACAGTGTTGCAACAAGTACTGCAACACGGGGCAGTGAGAGCACAGTGTTGCAACAAGTACTGCAACACGGGGCAGTGAGAGCACAGTGTTGCAACAAGTACTGCAACACTGAGGGCAGTGAGAGCACAGTGTTGCAACAAGTACTGCAACACGGGGCAGTGAGAGCACAGTGTTGCAACAAGTACTGCAACACTGAGGGCAGTGAGAGCACAGTGTTGCAACAAGTACTGCAACACGGGGCAGTGAGAGCACAGTGTTGCAACAAGTACTGCAACACGGGGCAGTGAGAGCACAGTGTTGCAACAAGTACTGCAACACTGGGCAGTGAGAGCACAGTGTTGCAACAAGTACTGCAACACTGAGGGCAGTGAGAGCACAGTGTTGCAACAAGTACTGCAACACTGAGGGCAGTGAGAGCACAGTGTTGCAACAAGTACTGCAACACTGGGCAGTGAGAGCACAGTGTTGCAACAAGTACTGCAACACTGGGCAGTGAGAGCACAGTGTTGCAACAAGTACTGCAACACTGAGGGCAGTGAGAGCACAGTGTTGCAACAAGTACTGCAACACGGGGCAGTGAGAGCACAGTGTTGCAACAAGTACTGCAACACTGAGGGCAGTGAGAGCACAGTGTTGCAACAAGTACTGCAACACGGGGCAGTGAGAGCACAGTGTTGCAACAAGTACTGCAACACGGGGCAGTGAGAGCACAGTGTTGCAACAAGTACTGCAACACTGAGGGCAGTGAGAGCACAGTGTTGCAACAAGTACTGCAACACGGGGCAGTGAGAGCACAGTGTTGCAACAAGTACTGCAACACTGGGGCAGTGAGAGCACAGTGTTGCAACAAGTACTGCAACACGGGGCAGTGAGAGCACAGTGTTGCAACAAGTACTGCAACACGGGGCAGTGAGAGCACAGTGTTGCAACAAGTACTGCAACACGGGGCAGTGAGAGCACAGTGTTGCAACAAGTACTGCAACACGGGGCAGTGAGAGCACAGTGTTGCAACAAGTACTGCAACACGGGGCAGTGAGCACAGTGTTGCAACAAGTACTGCAACACTGGGGCAGTGAGAGCACAGTGTTGCAACAAGTACTGCAACACTGGGCAGTGAGGCACAGTGTTGCAACAAGTACTGCAACACGGGGCAGTGAGAGCACAGTGTTGCAACAAGTACTGCAACACGGGGCAGTGAGAGCACAGTGTTGCAACAAGTACTGCAACACGGGGCAGTGAGAGCACAGTGTTGCAACAAGTACTGCAACACGGGGCAGTGAGAGCACAGTGTTGCAACAAGTACTGCAACACTGAGGGCAGTGAGAGCACAGTGTTGCAACAAGTACTGCAACACGGGGCAGTGAGAGCACAGTGTTGCAACAAGTACTGCAACACGGGGCAGTGAGAGCACAGTGTTGCAACAAGTACTGCAACACTGAGGGCAGTGAGAGCACAGTGTTGCAACAAGTACTGCAACACTGAGGGCAGTGAGAGCACAGTGTTGCAACAAGTACTGCAACACGGGGCAGTGAGAGCACAGTGTTGCAACAAGTACTGCAACACTGAGGGCAGTGAGAGCACAGTGTTGCAACAAGTACTGCAACACTGAGGGCAGTGAGAGCACAGTGTTGCAACAAGTACTGCAACACTGAGGCAGTGAGAGCACAGTGTTGCAACAAGTACTGCAACACTGAGGGCAGTGAGAGCACAGTGTTGCAACAAGTACTGCAACACGGGGCAGTGAGAGCACAGTGTTGCAACAAGTACTGCAACACGGGGCAGTGAGAGCACAGTGTTGCAACAAGTACTGCAACACGGGGCAGTGAGAGCACAGTGTTGCAACAAGTACTGCAACACAGGGCAGTGAGAGCACAGTGTTGCAACAAGTACTGCAACACGGGGCAGTGAGAGCACAGTGTTGCAACAAGTACTGCAACACGGGGCAGTGAGAGCACAGTGTTGCAACAAGTACTGCAACACGGGGCAGTGAGAGCACAGTGTTGCAACAAGTACTGCAACACTGGGGCAGTGAGAGCACAGTGTTGCAACAAGTACTGCAACACGGGGCAGTGAGAGCACAGTGTTGCAACAAGTACTGCAACACGGGGCAGTGAAGGCACAGTGTTGCAACAAGTACTGCAACACGGGGCAGTGAGAGCACAGTGTTGCAACAAGTACTGCAACACGGGGCAGTGAAGGCACAGTGTTGCAACAAGTACTGCAACACTGAGGGCAGTGAGAGCACAGTGTTGCAACAAGTACTGCAACACGGGGCAGTGAGAGCACAGTGTTGCAACAAGTACTGCAACACGGGGCAGTGAGAGCACAGTGTTGCAACAAGTACTGCAACACTGAGGGCAGTGAGAGCACAGTGTTGCAACAAGTACTGCAACACTGAGGGCAGTGAGAGCACAGTGTTGCAACAAGTACTGCAACACGGGGCAGTGAGAGCACAGTGTTGCAACAAGTACTGCAACACTGAGGGCAGTGAGAGCACAGTGTTGCAACAAGTACTGCAACACTGAGGGCAGTGAGAGCACAGTGTTGCAACAAGTACTGCAACACTGAGGGCAGTGAGAGCACAGTGTTGCAACAAGTACTGCAACACTGAGGGCAGTGAGAGCACAGTGTTGCAACAAGTACTGCAACACGGGGCAGTGAGAGCACAGTGTTGCAACAAGTACTGCAACACTGAGGGCAGTGAGAGCACAGTGTTGCAACAAGTACTGCAACACGGGGCAGTGAGAGCACAGTGTTGCAACAAGTACTGCAACACAGGGCAGTGAGAGCACAGTGTTGCAACAAGTACTGCAACACGGGGCAGTGAGAGCACAGTGTTGCAACAAGTACTGCAACACGGGGCAGTGAGAGCACAGTGTTGCAACAAGTACTGCAACACAGGGCAGTGAGAGCACAGTGTTGCAACAAGTACTGCAACACTGAGGGCAGTGAGGGCACAGTGTTGCAACAAGTACTGCAACACGGGGCAGTGAGAGCACAGTGTTGCAACAAGTACTGCAACACGGGGCAGTGAAGGCACAGTGTTGCAACAAGTACTGCAACACGGGGCAGTGAGAGCACAGTGTTGCAACAAGTACTGCAACACGGGGCAGTGAAGCACAGTGTTGCAACAAGTACTGCAACACGGGGCAGTGAGAGCACAGTGTTGCAACAGTACTGCAACACGGGGCAGTGAGAGCACAGTGTTGCAACAAGTACTGCAACACTGGGGCAGTGAGAGCACAGTGTTGCAACAAGTACTGCAACACTGGGGCAGTGAGAGCACAGTGTTGCAACAAGTACTGCAACACGGGGCAGTGAGAGCACAGTGTTGCAACAAGTACTGCAACACGGGGCAGTGAGAGCACAGTGTTGCAACAAGTACTGCAACACTGAGGGCAGTGAGAGCACAGTGTTGCAACAAGTACTGCAACACGGGGCAGTGAGAGCACAGTGTTGCAACAAGTACTGCAACACGGGGCACTGAGAGCACAGTGTTGCAACAAGTACTGCAACACGGGGCAGTGAGGGCACAGTGTTGCAACACGGGGCAGTGAGAGCAGAGTGTTGCAACAAGTACTGCAACACGGGGCAGTGAGAGCACAGTGTTGCAACAAGTACTGCAACCCGGGGCAGTGAGGGCACAGTGTTGCAACACGGGCAGTGAAGGCACAGTGTTGCAACAAGTATTGCAACACGGGGCAGTGAGGGCACAGTGTTGCAACACGGGGCAGTGAGAGCAGAGTGTTGCAACAAGTACTGCAACAGGGGCAGTGAGAGCACAGTGTTGCAACAAGTACTGCAACACGGGGCAGTGAGGGCACAGTGTTGCAACACGGGGCAGTGAAGGCACAGTGTTGCAACAAGTACTGCAACACGGGCAGTGAGAGCACAGTGTTGCAACAAGNTTTAAAAAACAATTCCAAAGCTTGAAAACTACAATGGCAAAGCCACTGCCTATGCTTCAAAGGTAGCCTTACCAGTGATTGGAACTTTCACTGCAGAGATTAAGTCCAAGAATGCAATGCTCATTACTACATTCCATGTTGTTAGGAATGCAAAGGAGTCTTACTCAGTTACAAGACTTCAACCAAATTGGGGCTACTTCAGCTTTCTAATGCTGTAGCAGTGGAATCTGCAAACAATGTTGATGCTATTGTTGCTGAATTTTCTGATCGGTTTAAATCCATAGGTTGTTATACTGATAGCAAGGTACATCTGCATATCAACCCAGATGTAATTCCAGTTGCCCAACCACATCGCCGACAACCATTCCATACTCGCAAGAAAGTCGATGCCGAACTGGATAGGCTGATAGAACTAGATATCATTGAACCGGTAACAGGCCCAACACCATGGGTAAGCCCAATTGTCACTCCACCGAAGCCGAAGAATCCAGATGAGATACGCATTTGTGTAGACATGCGTGTTCCCAACAAGGCAATAATGCGTGAACGCCATCCTACACCCACTGTAGATGATATGATTAACCGCTTGAATGGTGCAACTGTATTCAGCAAGTTAGATTTAAACAAGGGCTATCATCAGCTTGAACTTGATGATGAGAGTCGATTCATCACAACGTTTACGACACATCGAGGTCTGTATAGGTACAAGCGCCTGAGTTTTGGTATTAACAGTGCTGCTGAGGTATTCCAGCACATCATCAGCCAGGTATTGCAAGATATACCTAATGCTGACAACATGTCTGATGACATCATTGTTTATGGCCGTACCCAAGCTGAACACGACAAAGCTCTTCGTGCAACATTGCAACGCTTACGAGAAAAGAATTTGACGCTAAGCCGAGCAAAGTGTGAGTTCAATCAACATAAAATTGAATTCTTTGGACATGTACTTAGTGACAAAGGTCTGTCTCCAGATCCTAAGAAAGTTGCAGATATCAAGAATGCTGCACCTCCTTCAACATCCACTGAAGTACATAGTTTTCTGGGAATGGCAAACTACTGTTCTCGCTTCATTCCAGATTTTGCTACTATTACGAAGCCTCTACGTGAGCTCCTGAAGAAAAATGCATCATGGTACTGGAGCGATATCGAGCAAAATGCATTTGATGCTGTGAAAGATGCACTAGTAGAAAATGCGACTGCTGCATACTTTGATCCATCAATGGACACTGAGTTAACGGTGGATGCTAGTCCTGTTGGTTTAGGTGCTGTGTTAGCCCAACACAAACCTGGTCAACCAGATTCAAGAGTAGTAATTGCCTACGCCAGCCGTTCTCTCACAGATGTTGAGCAACGATACAGTCAGACAGAGAAGGAAGCTCTTGCTCTTGTATGGGGCTGTGAACACTTCAATGTGTATCTGCTTGGTGCACCCTTTACCACGATAGTCACTGACCACAAACCGTTGGAGACCATCTTCAATAATCCAAAGTCCAAACCACCAGCTCGCATTGAGAGATGGGCTCTTCGTCTGCAACCATACAACTTTACGGTGAAATACAAGCCAGGTGCAGGCAATCCCGCTGATTACATCAGTCGACATCCTGCCAACAGTTTCACCATCACCAAGCATCAGCAAGTTGCCGAGGAATATGTACACTCTGTAACCTGTGATGCAGTCCCTAAGGCTCTCACTCTTGATGAAATACGTACTGCAACCCTAGAGGACCCAACTCTGCAAGCAACAGTGGATGCATTGACTAAGAAAAAGTTTCCACGCATCCCACCCTCAGGAGTTGACCAAGATGCATTCAAAGCACTTGAACGCATCCAGACAGAATTAAGTGTTACGCAACAACGCGACACCGTGCTGCGAGGTACTCGTATCGTTATTCCAGCTGTTCTCCAGCAACGTGCTCTGAAGCTTGCACATCAAGGACACCAAGGTCTTGTAAGGACCAAACAGCTGCTACGAGAAAAGGTGTGGTTTCCTGGCATTGATCGTCAAGCTAAGGACATGCATGATGCCTGTGTCCCTTGCCAAGCTGCAGTGGTACTGCATGCATGATACTTCAAGACCAACACCTCTACAACCTTCACCACTACCTGCTGCACCATGGATGGAAGTATCGATGGACTTCTGTGGACCGCTACCAACTGGAGAGTACTTGATGGTAGTCATTGATGATCACTCACGTTATCCAGAAGTAGAAATCATCACTTCCACATCTGCAAAGGCTGTCATCCCGAAGCTCGACAAGATCTTTTCAAACTTTGGCATTCCTGAAGTTGTCAAGACGGACAATGGACCGCCATTTATGGACAAGACTTTGTCAACTTTGCTGAGCATATTGGATTCAAACACCGCCGTGTGATGCCACTACATCCTCAAGCAAATGGAGAAGTAGAGAGATTCATGCAACCTCTCATGAAAGCTGTACGCTGTGCTCATGCCGAAGGACGATCCTGGAAACAAGCTATGTATGCTTTTCTCAGGAACTACCGTGCAACACCGCATGGAACACTGGGCAAGTCGCCTGGCGAACTTTTATTTGGACGTCCTATGAGAATCGCACTACCTGTCATGCCAGCCAAAGTAACGGATAAATGTCTCGCTCAGAAGGATGCACTAGCGAAGGGCAAAATGAAAATTGCTCATGATCAACGTGCAAAGGAACAATTCATAAAGGTTGGAGATACTGTTCTCGTTAAAAAGAAAAAAGAGGGAAAGCTAGATATGCCGTATGATACAAAACCATATAAAGTGATTAGTGTGAAAGGAACTATGGTAACAGCGAGTAATAGAGATCATAGTATAACACGTAATATGGCTTATTTCAAAGTGATTCCAACTAGTGTAGAAAATGATGAAGTGCAAAGTCGTGTAAAAGAAAAGAAAAAATGAGTTATAACTCGATAAACAATTCATCGAGGGATATTTTTCTATTTAAGGACTCTCGTCCAAAACGTCATGTTAAACGCCCTACACGATATGATGATTAATTGTGTTCCTATGTAATGCAAAGTATTTACTTGTTATGCTAAACTAAATTTAATATTGTTTGAATAATGCAGATCTCTCATTCAATATTTTGTAACTTTGTATTACAGTTTCTTTCATGTTTGTTTAACATTGCATATGTATTTTTAACATTGAAATCCTTTGTGGTAAAGATTGTTTAGATTCTTTGTGTGTTTAATTAATGTTAAATGTATGCAATATCTCTTGATATGTTAATAACTTACTTTGTGTCAATAACTTTGCTTTGTGCTACAAGCATGGTAGACATCCTGTATTCATTCTTTTTAAAGAAAAGGAGGGATGTCATGTTCACAGAAAATGGTACCATCCGTTTTCTATGTGCGGCGGCTGGACGCCACGGGAGAAGGTAAACAGCACACAGGACGCCTGCCAAGCTTGGGAGCTACTCTATCATGTAATCGTCTTTTAAGTATTAAAGTCAGTAACCAGGAATGACTTTACATCAACCTTACTACCAAGACTATCTCAGCTATACACAGACACCACAATGTACACCTTAAGTGAGCTACAATTAGCCTTAACCCGCCTACCTCTTGGCAAGGCACCTGGAAAGGATGGAATTCCATATCAACTCATCAAATATCTTCCATCGATTGCACATGGCACTCTTCTAAACTACTACAACCTATGCTGGACTCACGGAAATATTCCCTCACAATGGCAGACCAGTATTA